>VOPJ01006888.1:62684-155190 GCA_014673585.1 Semibalanus balanoides | reverse complement strand
GCTTTTTTTAGGTCAACGTATAATGAGCCATCTTTTCACGCGTCATGAATTAAGGATTAGTGCTTTCCAATAAGAAATATAACTAATGGATCTAAAATAATATTACAAAATACAGTCTAGCACCAACATTCACCAACCGCCAAATAAACATTTAATACGTAATACACACCCCACAACAAACCGATACTACGCAGCATTATATAATTCATAACGGAAAATGCATAAACAAACGAGAAACTTGTTTCACCCTGGTGAGATAAACATATTGAATTTTAGCAGCCGCATGTGACTAGTGAGCATTTTTTAAGGCTTAATGTCCCATATGGGACTACAAGTTTACATTTCCAACGTCGAGGGTTGAATTGAAGGCGCGACTGTCTAATCTCGCATAGCCTCCCTGAACTTTCTTCTCTTCCAGTGACTTTCCAGAGCAGAGTTTTTGCTCTGAAGCGGGTCCATACTTCCACAACAATGTTTCAAATGTCTAGCAGTGGCAGATTGTTGTCTCCCCTTGGCGAATTTATATCGACTACATTGCTCCTTCATCCTGAACCGTTTTTGGTCTTCAGTTTCTCCTATGTAACTGGAGCCGCACGAGCAACTTTTGATCTTTGGTAAGCGCGCCCCTTTTTCCTCTTCTCTGGTTTCTATCGGATCTTTAACGTTCACCAAAACGATTTCGCACACGTTTTGGATGTGTGGTGCTACCTGATCCCCTCTTGTCTGAGCAACTTTCGTCATCTTTTAACTCGCACTGGCACGTAGGGCACCGCTGCGTACACTTCCCTGCTCCTGGCAGTCTCTTCCTGCTTGTCCCCCAGTTTGCGCTCCCCGATGTTTTGGTTTCAGGCCTTTTAACAAAGGCTTTCTGGGATTCCTTTGGCTGATTAATATTTCCTGAATTTTTATTTCTCTCTCTTCTTTTAAAACTTGAGGAGTTTCACTCAAAAGCATTCTAGCCCTGGTTTCGAGGCATCTGATGACACCCGCCTTCATTCCTGGAGGATGGTTCAAGTTGTACTTCATATAGACGTTTGACGTCGTCGCCTTCCTGTAAACTGATGTTCTCAGCTGTCCATTGTCCCGGGATATTGAGTACGTCTAAAAACCGTGGCAGTTGTTGGTTCTGTCTCTCGTTTCTAACGTGAACTGAATGCTTGGGCAAAAGCTGTTTAGATGCTGGTGCAAATCTTGGAGAGCATCTTCAACCGTGCGGGCACAGGATGAACGTATCGTCCAACGTAACGTCCTCCAGATGGTAGGCTTCAATGTGGAGCAGGTAAACGGAATTCTTTCTAAAAAATTCCATGGAAGGCATTTGCAAGTACCACGGCAAGCTAAGTCCCATATTGGCGACCTTCTTTTTGGCTCATAGAATGCACCCTGACAGAAAGAAAAAATCGACATTGCAGGCATGCTAGCATCAATTTGCGTAGATCATCTCTCCTAGTTCAAACGTCGCTCAAACAAAGTATCGTCGTCAGACAGTTTTTCTGCATATTACGTCCTACGGCCTCTTGCACCGGCACCTTCGTGAAAAGAGAAACTACAATCAAAACTTGACATTTTCTTCAGTCCACCAATTCTAGATTCTTGATCTCCGTCCACAAAAGAGAACTTGAGTTGGGCACAGTATACTCTGTTTTTCCCCAAAACGGGACTGATGATCTTAGTCAGATAAGCGGCAGTCTCATATGCTGGAGATCCGATATAACATGTGATGGGTCTCAAAGGTGCCCCTTCTTTATGGTATTTTCCGGTAGCTCATACAGACCGAGGAGATGTAGAGTGACTCGGCTTTAGTTTCTTGGCTAGTTCTTCAGACATGTTTCCGCTTCGATGAATATCTTCTATCACCCTTTTCATCTGTCTCTCCCTCATAGCTGTCGGATCTCTATCGACTTTAACGAAGGCAGTATCACAGAGAAGCTGAGCTATTTTCTCCTGATAGTCTTCAGCCGATAGAACCACTGTCGTATTTCCTTTATCCGCAGGAAGGACTTTGATATCCGTCCGTTTGCTCAAACTATTTAAGGCTTTCCGCTCTCCTACTGTTAAGTTAATCCTTCCATGGGCTGTTTCTTGGCCTTTGGTGAAGCAGGTTACTGACCTGTGACCGATGAACATTTGCGTCCGTTAAACGTTTTGCGACCCTTTGGATAGGCTGGGCCTCCAACGGCACAGATAATCTCTTTTTCGGTGGACTGCTTCCCGGGGTGGAGGAGACGCAGCCCTTTTCTCCAAAGACTTTGAGCTCGTCTGTAGTCAGGTCGCGTCCACTCCCTGTTATCCACCGCTTTGGGTGATGACTGAGCGGATTGCGCATTAAGTTGACGATCCTCCCTAGCCGCTAAAAGTGCGTTAAATTTCTTACGTTGAATCGTTTTCGTGTTTTGAAATTCACCATTTTTAGCCTTGTCTGTGACCGCTTCCACCGTTTTAAAGTCCTCTTCAGAATAGTGTTTCGCAGTGAAAGGAGCAATCTGCTTTTTGTTGTTATCTCTACAGCCTTCTTTTGCCTTAGGCTGACTATTTGGTCCCTGACCAGCGCGTCTTCGGCCTTCTTTAAAATGTTCGATGCTTTTGATGACGAAAACACATGGCGAAGCTTCATTCCCTTCGGCACGATCTGGTTGTCACGACATCTAATCAAAAATATTATGTGATTAGTTAATTTTGCTAGTTTGCACTTCACAGTTTTCAGCACCGTAGTTAGATGGTATATTCTCCCTCCGTAGAGTTCGGTTAAGTAAGACTTAAGGGTCATACTCTATCGTTATTTTTACTCAGGTTTAACAGTAAGTTGTATATTTTTCGAAGTTTCAAGAGTATATTAGATGTAAAAAACAAATAATTCGGCGCTCATCGTGGCGCCTTCCTCAGTGAGTGAGTGGTGCAAGTAGCTTTTTTTTAGGTCAACGTAATAATGAGCATTTTTCACGGATGACTTAAGAGATTAGCGCTTTCAATAAGAAATAAACTAATGGACTAAAATAATTGTACAAAAAATACAAGTCTAAGCGCCAACATTCACCCGCAATCAACATACGTAATCCACCCCACAAACAACCATACTACGCAGCATAAAACATACGAAAAATGCACAAACGAGAAACTATGTTTCACCCTGGTGAGATACATATCGGAAAATTTAGCAGCCGCATGTGACTAGTGAGCATTTTTTAAAGCTAATGTTCCCATATGGGAACTCAAGTTTACATTTTCCAACGTCGAGGTGGAAATTAACTTTGAGTCCCATATGGGGCATGAGCTTTAAAAAATGCTCACTAGTCACATGCGGCTGCTAAATTTCGATATGTATCTCACCAGGTGAAACATAATTTCTCGTTTGTGCATTTTCGTATGTTTTATGCTGCGTATATGGTTTGTTGTTGGGGTTGGTGTATTACGTATGTTTATTTGGCGGGTGAAATGTTGGCGCTAGACTTGTATTTTTGTATATTATTTTAGTCCATTAGTTTATTTCTTATTGAAAGCGTTAATCTCTAAATTCATCGCGTGAAAAATGCTCATTATTACGTTGACCTAAAAAAAAGCTACTTGCACCACTCACTGAGGGAAGGCCACGACATGAGCGCCGAATTATTTGTTTTTACATCTAATATACTCTTGAAAACTTAGAAAAATATACAACTTACTGTTAAACCTGAGTAAAAATAACGATAGAGTATGACCCTTAAGTCTTAATCAACAGAATTGATACTTGTGTTTCCAACATTGTTTGTAGGAATGAAGTATTTTCTATTTTGTGTTGGAGCTGCTCGCCATATTCCACTAGTATCTATTCGAGTTTACATTTAAGGATGCTTTATTGTCTTAAAGTTTGTCAGATTTGTCATGCCAAAGAAGCAGGATATCCTCCGAATGGATGTGTGATCACATTTAATCCAAAATATTTGAGCACACCACTTGATAAAATGTCCTCTCCATTGCAGAATAATGAGCAGTGATGTCGAGACTGGGGACGGCAATAGAGGTGCAGAAGCCGCAGCTGGAATCGGACCTGGGACCGAACCTGGGACCGAACCTGGGACCGAACCTGGGACCGAACCTGGGACCGAACCTGGGACAGAGCCTGGGACAGAGCCCGGGACAGAGCCTGCGATCGAACCAGGGATTGAACCTGGGATTGAACCAGAAACCGAACCAGTGACCGGATCTCGGAACGCACACGGTACTAAACCTGGGAACGAACCTGGGATCGAATCTAGGACCGGGCCCAGGATCGAATCTGGGATCGAACCAGGGACAGAAGCTGAGACCGAGCCTGGGACCGAGGCTAGGAATGGACACGGGACCGAACACGGGACCGAACACGGGACCGAACACGGGACCGAACACGGGACCGGACACGGAGCCGGACACGGAGCCGGACACGGGACTGTTGACGGCACCGGGCCTGGAGGCGGCACGGAAACGGCAACCCTCTGCTCGCCACCGTTCTCTCCGACGACCGACTCGACAACCACCACAGACACCACAGACGCCGATTACCCCTCCGATCTGACCACCATGCAGACAGCGCACCTTCTCTACGAGGCCCTGCAGTCGGAAGACCTGCTCCGCTTCGCCACACTGCTGTCTGGCGGTGACGACCAGCTCGCCATCATCGGCTGCAGTCACGGCGATGGCTTCAATTGTCTGCAGTACGCCTGCGACCATCGCCTGCCGGAGTTCGTCGATCTCCTGCTGGCGGCCGGCGCCGATCCGACCGCGGCCAGTCCGGCCAGCGGCTGTACAGCGCTGCACTGGGCGGCCGCGCGCGATCCCAGCATCCTGCAGCAGGTGCTGGAGCACGCGCCAGCCTCTGCAGTGAACACGCCGGACGCGCTGCACTGCACGCCGCTGCACCACGCCGTCCAGGCGGGCAGTCGGCAGGCGATTCGGGTGCTGCTGCGCGCCGGAGCCGACGTCAGTGCGCGGGATAACCTCGGCCGTCCCCTGCTGCAGTCGCTGCCGGTCGACGTGCTGGAGGAACACCTGGATGCCTGCGTTCGCGGCAAGCACGACGTCAGTGACGCCGAGTTTGGGGTGGAGTTTGATTATGCGCTGATGTGGCCGCAGTTGCCGGCCGGACAGACGCAGTTCGAGACGGCGGCTGTGTTCCACATGGCCGAGTCTGAGGAGCACCGCCAGCTGCTGCGGCACCCGCTCGTCAGGTCCTTCCTCGACCTGAAGTGGTGGGCAGCGAGTAGCCTGTTCTTCGCCAACCTCGCCCTCTATTCAGTTTTCCTTGCGCTCCTGACGGTGCTGGTGTTCCTGCGAGTGGTGAGTAGAATGATGCTCGAGCGACTTCGATGACAAGTATTGTAGACCGCTGCTACTGGGCTGACGGTCTTCATCACAGTGCGGGATTGTGGATCAAGGCGGCCGCAGTTCCTCGCAGCCGCCTATCCAGTTCTTTTTCCCAGTGAAGAGCGCACCGCTGGAGGTTCCGCTGCTGGCGCCGCCTATGTGGGCGTACTCTTGTTACAGGACGCCCTGGACCCCCAGCTCTCTCTGTCGTCGATGCTTGTTCTATTCGCCTGGGTTGCACTTGTTCACCCTCCTCAGTCGAGGATGCCTTTCTTTGCCATCTACGCCAAAATGTACACCACCGTCCTCACCCGCTTCCTGTGGTTTCTGCTCTGGTACGCGGTCATCGTCGCAGGGCTAGCGATCAGCATGTTCATCGTATTCAGGGACCGAGAGAACTACGACGGCTACGACCTGTCCAACTTGGGTCTGACGATGGTGCAAGCCGTGGTGATGATTCTCGACAAGATAAACATTGACTCCTTTCCTATGGATAACTGTACGCGTGAGGCGAACTCTACCTGGGCGTGCCCAACGTCCGGGAACCCGACAGCCGCTCAGCTGGTGTTCGTCCTGTGTCTCTTCTTTGTGACGGTGGCGTTAACCAACCTGCTGAACGGACTGGCCATCTCGGACACCGCCGCGCTGCGCAGCCAAGCTGTCATGTTCAGCCTGGCCTCCCGCGCCTGCATGCTGGCCCACGCAGAGTCGATCCTCCTGGACGGACCTCTCCAGTTCCTCGGCACCGTGGTCAGCCCTCTCCGCGACTGCGGCGTCAGGAGTGACGCAGCGCCACTTCGGTGCCTGGCTGCGGTCGGAGACATGTGCGGACTGCGAGCGAAGCTGGCGCGCTGGTTGGGGCTGGCGTGCCGGCTGCCTAAATGTCGCCTCTGGGTGTTCCCGAACAGGGAGGTGGAGAAGACGAAGCCTCCACTGCCTTCGCACTGGTGGCTGGACGAGGACGTGCTGGAGAAAGCGCGCGCGCTGGTTCTGCGGAAGGGGCGGGATAAACCGGACGTGGTGAGGCAGCTGTCCCGACTCGAGCGCCAGCTGGACAGGCAGATGTCTGATATGGGCTGCTGAAGTCAGCCAGGCATAGACAAAGCTGCTGTAAGCCACCAGACGTAGACGTAGGTAGTCCAGCGACGTCATAGGGCTAACTCTCTGCGTAGGTGGAGAGGTCAACTATGTGGACACGGTTCTCTGTTTGGTTTTTGTTTTGTTTTTGTCGCAAAAAGGGTTGTCTTGTGTTTCAGAACTTTTGCCTTCAGGACTGACTACTTATCTCCACTAATTTTATTGATGCGTGCATTCCTTTTGGTTCGGACGTTATATATAATTTAGTACGTTATTTTGTGGATGATATTTTATTTCGACAGTAATAGGTTTACACACGTTCGGTAACTACGATGCTTTTAAAGTAGGCAAGTGCATAATGTTGTGTGCCACTTGTGTGTATGATATGCTCATTTTGCCAATATGGATACGTTCAATAAATGTTATTAAGTATGTTATAATTTTTCGGAGACGGGTTGACTGTTTCAAAGGGTTGATATAGGATGAGTAAACAAAAGAGGAAGACTTTTGTTGCTAGGAAACGAGTGAGCCAGAGGCAGGGTACTGGTCAGTGGCGGCTGAAAAGTTTCTGGCAGGCCTCTGTCGGCATCCATTCTTTCCGTCAGTGATTTTTTTCTTCCGAAAAGCCCTCTTCAAGAGCACTCTTCTGTCCCGGGATTTTATTGAAGACAGTCTGTCGCAGGGCAGCCGTTTTGTCCGTAACCGTATGTCTAGGCTGTGAGTGTGCCTGGCACTCATTTTGTTAGAAACTCTGTGCCAACCATTGTATAATGTGCACTGTGATGTAGGTACTTGAAAGGAAACAGTTCACCTTCAACATGGGTTTTGAACTGAGATAGCAGTTTTGTAGCCCGTGCTGAAAAAACCCTAACTGCAAGTTTTCTGGGCTGCAAATAAGAATCTCCAGCCAAATGTATTTGACTTTTTGTCGAAGGAATGTGGGCCATAATCAAAGAATGTCAAGAATGTGGGTCTTCGGGAGGCTATACAGTAATCTTACGCGAGTACCTTCGAATCTGATTGGCTGAGCCATTTGATTCTTTCGTTTGACGTTGCAGAGTACGCATATAGTTTTGANGCGGCGGCCACGACCCGCACTGCCCTCACTCCGGTGACCTCGCTACTGCGTCCATGATGAGGAGCACCTTCTGCCTGTCATTACAGCTCCACCAGGCGCCCTTCGCTCGCCCTCTCTGACCCCATCGCACCCACCTATCGACCCGGTGCGCTCCCAGACAGCAGCAGCAGCAGCAGCAGCAGCAGCAGCGACGGCGGCGGGTCTGCACTTCTGCGGTGTCGAAACCTTCCGACCTTCTCACGACTGCAGTGCGTGTGGCCGCCGCCGCCACCACCGTCGAGTTTCCAGGCACCGGCAGTATCAGAGAATCGGCCGCGGCGCCCAGTCGAACGAACCCGGTCGCCTGGAGACAGGCGTCCGCCAGCTGATCGCGTGACCGGACACGTGACCGGTCGAGCGCGGCCCGTTCCGGCGAGGGACAGGTCACGTGACGCGGCGAGCTGCTGGTGCTAGGCGGCTGGGACGCGTCGCGGTCTCCGGGGCGGCTCTGGACGGTGTGGAGAGCGCCGGTGTCAGGGCTGTATAATAGTAGTGTGTGGTGTGCGGCGAGGTGAGGTGTGCAGTTCGGTGTGTCGTGCGGTTCGGTGTGCGGTGCGGTGGGTGGGTAGAATGGAGTGAGTGAACTCGTCCGGGTGATTGGATGCGGGTGGAGTGATCCTGGCGAGTCACTGGACGGAGGGAATGTCGCCCGACATACCGGTCTGAGTGGATATACTGGTCTGAGGGTCGAGACAGCCTGACTGCCGTGGACCGGGGTAAGCACCGTGGGACACCGTCCAGTTGTGAAGGTCTGGCCATGGTGCCCAGCCAGCTGTTCTGCTGCTGCGGTTTCCGTGGCCTGTGGCTAGTGAACAGGTGGTCTGTGGCAGGCTCCAAAAAACGGTTGTGCAACTTTGCACTTTTAGCAGCACAAGTTTGGAAACGACAAATAATTTGTTGGAAAGAGCTTAACCAGTGGAGCAATAGCCAAACTTCTAAATGAACAGAAAAAGCGTTCGTAAATCAGTCCCTTAAATTGTAGGCATAATAACATGTTGAAAATTGTTTTTGCAGTGTAGGATTTTTCGTAGATGCAGATGACATTTTCAGGATAAAAGGTTTCCTTATCGTTTTTTATGATGGATATAATATTGTATGTACCATTGTGCTAGTGACATTTCCTTTGTAGAAACCCCTTTCACCCATCGCTGATTATAATCTGAGAAAAGTTGATGGTGCAGAGTTCTGAGCTATAAAAAAGAAAGGGGTTTTATCTACAAAAGGCCTACAAAAGAAGAGCCGATGTCCGACACAGAAATACTGCAAATCTCACCAGACACCAGGTGCAATCGTCAATACCACCATACACCACACACAGTTGGAAAGACCTTGGTTTGAGAAGGAAAAGGAGCCGTCGAGTGCAGGAGGGGCGACCATGGTAACGGATACAGAGCTAAAGGCCAGCAACCAGCCTCTTGCAGAATGTGGGAAAGGGCCGCACACAGAATTCCTCAGCACATGGGTTTATATCGATATACGGCGCCACCTATATGACATAACCTTGATCAGCTCAACATAAATTTGCGGGGACAAATAATATATATATATGTTTATATATATATATACATATATATATTAGTTAATTAAACAAATTAATTATTATTAATATAAATTAATGTAAAAATGCAAATTTCAAAGTTCTATGGGTTACAAAAGAAGCTTCGAAATTACAGAAACAACAAAATTATGATTGTTTCCAAATTCACAAACTAAAAATATCATCCAGCTGGGTATCTCAATACCACTCCGAAAATATACATCTAATTGATATTGAGTGGTAAATTCTCGATGATATGGGCTATCCAAAATCGGACTGAAAGTACATGTTCTTCAGGACAAGGTAAAACAAAATTGTAAATGCCATACTGCATGTTACTAAACGCAGAGGCGTAGAAACTCATGTGAATTTGGGGAGAGGAAATTATCAAAATTTTGAATTGAATAGTCAAATTTATAATAAAAAAGTTTTTCGAAAATTGTGTGATCAAAACACCTTTGTTATAATTCGAGAAAGCTATTTTGTAGAACTCGTTATTTTACGTGTTTAAACTTTTTCATTTGCAATTTGCTTCAAAACAAATTTTTATGACTTTTCAAACATTTAGCTATTTTCGACCAAAAATGCCATGTAGTGGCGTCACCAAAATCGGTATATCTCATTTTTGACGCAACTGCTGACTTTTTCACAGATGATGTAAAATTGATGAACCCGAAGGTATACTAAGTTTCACGTCGATATCTGCAACGCTTCGGAAGTTATTCAGAAAAACGAGGAGGGGTCGGATCCGACCTGTCCCCAGGTGGTCGTGGGCTACGCCTCGTAATTTTGAACCAGGTATTGAGACTCAACAGTTTGGGGGCGTTGCCCTACCCCAACGTAAAAAAGTTGAGGAGGCAGCTGCCCCCCCCCCCCTGCCTCTCGGCTCCTACGCCTATGACTCAGCGTGCTTTGACGATAATAGTACAGTTACATTTACCGTACCTCTCTGGCGTGATGCATTCCAAAATGATTTGTAAAAAACGTATTTTTCACAATTGTATTACATGAAATTATAAAACTTAACGTATGTATAATTAAAACAACATTAATTGTGTTAACATAAATCACTTATTCAACTTTGATGGTCAAAATTCAGAATTGTGATGTAAAAAAAAGTTTTACAATTGCCAAACATGACAAAACTTCGATTTTAGAAATATCAAAACTGTATAATACCATCATGTAAAGCAGCTCTTTGTCATTTCAACGATAAATTACAAATCTATATTGCGTCATAAATTCCTGGCGATATGATGTGAACGGACAAAGATTGACCTGCGCCATGACCTTGCAAAAATGATTGAGGCAATATCTTCTGAACCGCTACTTGTATTTCCGTAAAACTTTCGCAGCTCGTTTTAGCACCCCAGATTACTAAGTATACTAATTTTGGTCAAAATCGGTGATATGAGAGTGTCACCCTTTGGCCTTTGGTCGATTTCTCATGGAATGACCCGATCATACAATTTCCGTCCCCTCAATAAACTCAATAAGCTGGAAGGTATGTATATTGCCCGTTGACTGACACGTTATTACAGTTTATTATCATCGAATTACACCGGCATTATACGAGCACAGTAGGTACAATACGTCGGGTAGGGAGACTGAAGACTGCAACTTGGTGCTAGCTACTTCCAGTAAAATGGCATACCGTGCCGCCAAACTTAAAATATTGCGGTACAGTCTACATGCTTTCCAGAGACAGCAGAGAATAAACGAGACCCATGGCCAATGGCCATAGCCTTGAACGAGATGCCTGGAGACTGCAATGGCGTGTTAGACACATGCAAATAAGGGATAGACTGCGCCGCATGCATCAAAAGAATGCGGCACAGCCTACGTATTTACGCGTTTTCTATGTTATTGAGTGCTCGTGCGAGGAACATAGGTAATGAGTAGGTATGCAAATGAAAATGATCTTTCCTCGTCGTCAATTAAAAGTTCAATGTAAAATAGTATAATACATATTAGATGATAGATCATTAGGGTGAATTTTCGGCCACAGACCATTGTCAAACCGATTACACCAAAAGTGATTACATATATTGCCGAACCGAATATTATACCAAACTGATTACAGGTACAGGAAAGCTCTGATCGGTTTTGCAATGGCCTGTGACCGAAAATTCCCCCTAATGATCTAATATAATATTTTGCATTTAATTTTTCCTTGACGACGAGGAAAGGTCATTTTCATTTGTATACACACTCTTTGTTTTCTATGTTGCCTGTACTGCCTTTGTGGGTTCTGAGAGGGCTCTCAGTCGGTCTGAGAAAGCCCAGAGCCTGTCCCTGCCTGCCCTGAAGTGGCCAGAAATTCACGTTTTAAATTAGCGTTAAAGTTTTGAAATTGATCTAGGATTTTTTAAGACGCAGCTGGTGAGCTTAGATTCTAACCATTTTGAAAGCTACACTGCTGACAAGAGAGTTGGGGCGTCGACGCCTAACAGACCATTCAGACTAGTCGCACCACTTTTTGGACTTCCCAATGTGCCGCCACCGTCTAGGTGCCGCCCTCGACGAGGTGCCGTCCCATACCCAGGTGCCGCCACTGACCGGACACCACCCAAGTCAGGTGTCATTCCTAAAAAATGCTGCCTCTTTAGCCAGGTGTCGCCTCTTCAACCAGGTACCGCCCCCTCAGAAAGATGCCGCTCTTAAGCCATGTGTTGCCCCTAAAAATGTGCCGCCCTCTCAACCGGGTGCCACCCCTTAAGCCAGGTGCCGGAATTTGAACGTGTATGCACTCCTTGCTAGGTACCGCCCCCATGTTAGGTGTCGCCCCCCCCACCCCCCACGAGCAAAAAGTCGCATTTTTTCGCGTGTCGACGCCCCTGCAAGAGGCCCTGAGCATACCTATCAAAAGTGATATATTGAGACTGGCAAAGGTCCATCAATAGGTTGGCAGTGGCAGAAGTTCTTTCAATTAATGGTGACAGAGAGGTCCCAACATACTGCCAGAATGCTGTTTTAGGGTCCTGTATGCCATGCAAGTTAAAACGGCTGGCGATAAGCTGATAGGGCCATCCAATTTCTGCTGGAGTGTTCCTTACAGAGCATAAGGGTTCTTCTACAGCATTTTTACATAAAATACTCCGCTGAACTTTTTCCAAAACTCATTTTTTTGGGAAGGCGCCTCTTAACTCTCGCCCGGTCAGGGGGTGGTTGCAACCACTCCCTAGGTTTTTCGGAAATAAGTCACGTACTTATCAACCGATCACAATGAAACATTCAGTAACCAACGTTTGCATAATTTTACACATACTCTGAAAATTTCCAACTTCCAACTTCCATGACCCGTGACCTATGACCTGCTTCTCAAGGTCATGTCAGGTGCAACTGGCGTCCCATAGTATCGATCCTTGTTACATGTGCAGTTTCCGAGTGTTTGTTGTTCAGAAGCATATTCACAGGTGTTTCCAGGTGACTGTTGTTGCTTCCGCTCAGATTGTAACCTCGACTGATCTTTTATGAGGTCAACCAAGGTCACTGACCTCAGATGACCTCCAATGATTATGTTTTTGCTTCTGGCCGTTTCTGGGACAATTTGTGACGCTGATTTCAAATCTTGGATCCATTTTACATAATTATATGTTCTACTGGGGGTCATGCATTTCCACAGGTCAACCGAGATCACTGACCTCTGATGACTTGACATGACCTTTTGGGTATTTGGTGGTTTCAGGACATTTTGTGACGCTGATTTCAAATTTGGCATGTATTAAGCATACTTATACGTTCTTTCACCTTGACTCGATCAGTATTCAACTTTCACACATTTACGATTTGATGACATTTGGATCATTGACATGCCCTCAGAGATCACCTATTGTCCCAAGACCTTAAAATTTGGTGTCAATGACTTCCTCTCATCACACGCAACATGCTCGTTTTTCAATAGAAGCTCTAGATCAATTAGGGGCGAAAGGCCAAGGGGGGTCGTACCCCTTCCTACCCGGACACGCAGTGACCTACCCGGGCGAGGGTTAAAGGGAAAAATCCCATTTTCCTACAAAATGAAGTTATCACCTCCTGATCAACAGAAGAAACCAAAATATTATAGTTTTATGCATGAATGGCATTTAATGATGGTAAGTTTATGAACGAGCGAAGGCGAGTCATAAACTGAAATCTTTAATGTCACGAGTGCAAAAAACATTTAGTGCATGCCGAAGACTACTCGAACACAAAACCAACATCACTCCATGACAGCACTAGGGTACAACTAGTGGCTTGCAGCAAACAAGAACCAGTAACCACCAAATATGTAATTACCAGACACACCAAAACCCAGACGCCCCAAGTTTAGAGCACAAGTACATATTTTCAAGAGTTCAATGCGAGGTCAGTTACCTGGAGGCTTAGCATTGTATTATCACTTTTGGCGAGATGTATTAACACTTCCAGTTAATATCACCGCTACAGTTAGCCCCACGGGGAAAAAATGCGGTCAAATGGGAAAATACGTTTCGGCCATGGCACAAATTTAATTATCACATTTTCTATATCAATCATTCCTAGCCGAAAGATATTTCAAGCTTAAACGGGAACATATAGCACCATTTAACATTAGTTTTTTAACTTGAGATAGCCAGATTTCGGTGTGCTGAGAAACCCCCAAAATTCCGAAATTTTTCCTCCAAAGCGACCTAGTTGTGAGTTTCAACGCCAAAAAAAACCGCCTTGCATATGTGGTCATTATATGCAACGTCACCAAAGTCCGTGACGGTTCTCCGCAATACGTCAATCAAGTAAGTTACCTCCACTGTGAGACATTGCACCCGCAACTTTCGTGTTGAACCATCCCGCCCGAGTTTTCAGTTACCTTGCGTCCGCCCCGCGCCACGACGTCGGTCAGTGCGCTCGGCACAGCTAGTGTGGTTCACGCTCATGCGTGCCCCCACGTCCCTACCCGGCGCGGCGAGCGCGGTCGACCCAGCCAGTTCGCGTTTCACGCCTACCGGTGCACCATCGTGCGGTGCCGGCACAGCAGCTGTCCACTGGGCGGGCGCAAAAAGTTTGCCGTTCGAGCCTCCTTTGACGACACAACTCGCTCTCTGGTGACGCAAGATTGGTTGGACGTCACATGTAAAAAATATTTAAACTATGGTTTCAAAATTACAACAAATTCTGAGCGTGTTCTTCGGCAAAAATGAATGCCAGGACACGTACATCAGGAGCATCTTCTCCATCATTCTACATAATGTTTCCAAGGTGTATTATTTCCCTTCTAGACGTTGATAAGCGTTCCAGTGTATAGCGTCGTACTCGGTAACGGAATTCACGCCGACGACCGAAAAAAAGACCGAACCTGTTCCCTAGCGACATTATTATTTATCATGGAGGCATTATAATGAGGTCATGCACATTTCTGGCGAATACTGTGCTTACAAACTCTGTCACTAAACACATAACCGAAGCATTGAAAGATACAAAAGTGATATTGGAGAATCCGGCACGTTTGGCATGGGCTCGGACGGCGAACCCTATTTGAGAGTTGAGTTCTCCGGACGTTTTTATCAATTTGTTTGCATGTTCCCCATAAATTTAGACAGGTCAGATGGAACCAAATGATTACTCAATACATCTAACAATGCAACACACTAGAAGCAGTTTATGGAAAACCGCTTTGTCGCACAAATAATCAATAAGATAAGTTTCAGAAAATCGAAAGCAGATGGTATCGTCGGCGAGTTCAGCTAAGTGCCACCAGAAGAATGCCGAACAGCGAGTAGTTAAAGGACACTGCTACGTTCCACGGAGGATATATCGCAAAACGAAGACCACTTCGCTTAAACAGAATCCTAAGAGACTAAATATTAAAGTGAAAGACCTAGTAAGGAGTCATATACTCATTCAGTCCTATTTATTTACTCAGGTACAACAGTTTACGTTTATATATTTTTTGAAGTTTCAAGAGTATATTAGATGTAAAAAACAAATATTTCGGAGCTCATCGTGGCGCCTTCCTCAGTGAGTGAGTGGTGCAAGTAGCTTTTTTAAGGTCAACGTAATAATGAGCATTTTCACGCGATGAATTAAGAGATTAGCGCTTTCAATAAGAAATAAACTAATGGACTAAGATAATATAAAAAAATACAAGTCTAGCGCCAACATTCACCCGCCAAATATACATACGTAACACACACCCCAACATAACCAAAACCATACATACGCAGCAAAAACATGCGAAATGCGAAAACGAGAAACTATGTTTTCACCTGGTAGATTAGGTAATATCGAATTTAGCAGCCCGCAATGTGACTAGTGACATTTTTTAAGCTATGTTCCCATATGGGACTCAAGTTTACATTTTCCAACTCGGGTTGATTGAGAGGATGTTCTAATCTCGATAGCCTCCTAACTTTCTTCTAAATATCCAGTCACTTTCCAGCAGAGCCAGAGTTTTTGCACTGAGCGGGTCCTAACTTCACAACAGTTTTCCAAAATGTTAGCAGTGTGGCAATTTGTCTCCCCTTGCGAATTTGATAGCGGCGCTGACATGCTCCTCTCCTGCCTTTTTGGTCTTCAGTTTCTCCTATGTAACTGGAGACCGCACAGCACTTCGCCATCTGGTAACACGGCGCCTCCTTTTCGTTTCTCTGGGTTCTAATCGATTCTTTACACGATGTTCACCAAACGACTTTTACCGCAAACGTTTGGGATGAGACAACTGGCCGCCCAAAAAAGTCAAAATACATCCACGGTCTTGTGTGACTACCCTCATCCATCTGTGCCTCTGAGCACCTGGCACTTGCACCCACTCACTTCACTGAGAAGGCGCCCACGTGAGCGCGAAATATTTGTTTTTTACATTAAAATTACTCTTGAAACTTCGAAAAATATACAATAGACTAAATATTATTTAATCGTCTCTCTTTTGTCTCGACCAAAGCCAGCGCAAATACAAAAAAAGCTCGTCTGTCATAATTTCATTTTCCATAATAATATGAAAGGTATAGCAATTGTTCCATATTTAAACACACAACTAATAATAGTTGATTGCGGGAATATTTGGCAGCGATTGAGCCGCCACAATTCAGCGCATTCAGAGCAATTTCGAATTTATTTGTACACAAAACACTGTACAGGGAGTATGCTTAAAAACAATGTAAACAATCCAAAGATAACTCAAACAAAAACTCTGTTGGAGTAGAAAAACCATCCTTATCAATGGTTAAGAGCCGAAAAATCTTTGCGAACAATACTATTGCAGCCCAAAATAGAACAATCCTTATCGGTCTAACTGCCCTATTAATGAGTTAATTCAAGAGCATTAAAATAAAGAGTATTTTTATAGTTATTACAATTTGAACCGATGCTTTGAGTTCCACCAAAAAAATGCATCATTTTGATAGTTGCACAACGCTTGCAATAATTGGTTTATCTGAGTAGCCGTAGTGGTGGCGGACTCGTCAAGCTCATTGGCTGGAAGAAAACTGAACTTTGAACGATGATATTAGGCCACAGGACGCGAATTTAAAAACGGACTTCATGGTGCTTATCAAATCCGGTTGTTCTTTAACATATCAAATTTTTATTTGAACGGACAGTGTCCCTTTAAGTCAAAGTATGCGATGTGTTTCATTGACCAATTAGGGACGTTGTCTGCACACTTCTTGGTGCACTTACTTCATTTCTGGCTTTATGACAATCAACATTATCATCATTTTATCATATCCCATTATCATCATAAATCAACATTTAAACCAGATATAGTGATTGAACATACTGTTCGTCGCCATATGTCAGAGCTTTTTTGAATTTTTCTTAAAACATATTTTTGAAATATACTACTTGTTGTTTTACTGTTCAATTGGGTACGATCAATTTGGCACCATACACGTGTCACATACAAATGCAACTAAATGAATCAAAAGGTGAATATTTTCCTTCAAAATTTCGTAGGAAGCAAAATAATACATTTGCCCATCCAACTTCTGAAGTGAGCCACGCGGCAGCCATGGGTGTCGTTTTTATTGGCCTGATAGGGCCAGGGCTCTACCAATAATAATTTTATAGTTTAACATGAGACCTATGGCGTTGCATAGTAATAATGACATTCAAATATACTTTAAGCTAGCATTGCGGCCCTACCAATAATTTCCAGAAAGTGACGCCCCTGAGGGGGAGTTACTCACACTTCTCCCCTGAGGGGGAGTTACTCACACTTCTCCCCACTTCTGCTGACCCTGGCGGGTTTCCAACCGGACTAATGAAAGTATGCAACGCGATCTGACCTTGGCTCAGGCTGCCTCGACCCACACCATCTTCGCTTGCCTGAAATTAAACTAGTTGAACATAGAGTATGCAAATGCTCCGTTTCGGGCGTCCGCTTCCAATAAATTCGGACCGTTTCCGACATCGTTCTGATGTGTCAGCTTATGCAATATTTGGAGTTGGCCAATGGCCAATAGGCCCCAATGCTATACAAGTCATACATGAATTGTTAATGTCTCCCTAAGGGAAAGGATTCCACATCAAGGAAGCTCAGTCCGTTTCAGGTGATATTATACCGTTAGCAGTATGCACGCTGCACGCACCTCTGGCTTTGCAAGTTCATTGCATAATTTAATGCCAATTTCCATGCATCAATGTGCATAAATCATATGCAATCGTCAGGGGAGTCGGGGAGCGGTGTTTCGTGCCCGTTTCGCCTTCGATGCTGCCACTGAGAGAGAAATGAGTTTATTTGTACCTACTATCAACTCCAAACACAACCGTTTTCCAGATCATTTTTAATTGAGCAGCAGTCGTAATTTCCACGCGGGTACACATACAATGCAATAGGCCCCCTTGAGCCGGGTCGCGTCTATGGCACGCCCGTAGGACGGGCCCGGAAGGCGCAACTTTGTGTATGTCGTCCCCTCCCCTGACCGAAATCCTGGACCCGCGTCTGGACTTCATATGCCCTTTGATTGATGGCATGCTATTCTGGCCATGTGTTTCCTGTCACTGATCTGGGAATTCCGGTGTAACTAGTCGCTGATGTATTCCCGATCAATCGCTGTCTCGTGGCTCTCCGCACATCCCGCTCTACTCTCTCCGATGTAATTCCCAAGTTCCTGTCGCCTGCCTGCCCTCTGACCTTGCTCTGCTCCAAGTCCCACCTCCGATAGGATTCCGGTGGGCTTCTCGGACTGGGACACCCTTCTCACCCTTCCCTCACCTCGCATACCCCATCCTCCCTCGCCCATGCCACCGTTCACCTCACAATTCCCGTTCGTCTATTCCAGCTGACCGGCTGTGTCAACGACTCCCATTGGCCGCTCCGCAGAAACGCCGACGATGATTGGCCAGCCGCCGCCGAGCGCGGCGCCGATTGGTCCCAGCGCCGTGGAGGAGCTGGTCGAGGCGGCGCTGACCGGCGCCGTGGCAGTGCTGTTGTGGACGGGACTGCGACGTATGATCGGCACCGCTGCGCCCCTGCTGTGGCGCCGAGCGCAGCAGCTGGTCACCGGCCGGCCGACGAGGGAACCCTCGGTCCCCACCGCCGCCACCACCAGCGCCGCCGCTGCCGCCGCCGCCGCCACCGCCGCCACCGCCGCCACCGCCGCCGCTGCCGCCGCCGCCAGTCCACCGCCGGCGTTCGCGGTCATGTGTAGCGTCGCCGGCGTGCCAGGCCCGTCCGGCCCGCCGGGCTCGAATCCTGGGGACACCGGCGCCGCCGCGGCAGTGTGTGAGGGACAGGCGGCGGGCGATGTCAGTGCTGTGAGCAGCAGTATGGCTGCGTTTGAGCCGGAGAGCACCAGCTATGGTGACGGTGCGGTGATTGCTCCTGGTGAGGGCGAGGACAGTGACGCGATAGTGAGCGCGGAAGGTAGTGTGACGATGGGTGACGCTTCCACGGCGGACCGAAGTGACCCTGTCAGCGTGCAGTGCAGGGGTGAGGGTCACACATGTGATGCAGCTTGTGGAGAGGATTGTGCGGTGCCTGAGACGGCTGGGAGCTGTGCGAGTGATGTTTCGGACGAGGGGAACCCGTGTAATCGGACCTTTTACTGTGAAGGGGACGGCGACGACGCTGACGCCGACGACACGGACGAAAACACGGATGATTTAGGGGAGAATCAACAAGAACAAGACGATGAGTATGATGACTGGTTTGCTGTCAGCAACGACGACGAGATACGAACAAGTAAGTAGAGTAGACTGTGTTGTTATGATAGGTATACTCCTTAGTGCACGGGTTCTCTGCGTTTTCAACCGACCAAACACAATCCATCACTTGATATAAAACATTATCTTCAGTTACAAAATCCGCAAGGGAATAAATATTGACACAGGATCAAGTTGTTTGCTGATTATCAGCCGGCAAGCTGTGCTGCTTGTGCACCACCGTTCAGAAATGTCACTCGAGCCACTGATACCTGACAGTCCGGGTCAGCGCCGTGGATGGGGCTCCTCTTTCGAGTTTCAACTTTCAACCGTGGCCTGACGACCGATGCATAGGCTGGAAAAGCGCTGTATGCCTAGTCAGTACCACATACGTGTGCGTGTTTGTGTGTTACAGCGACACGTATGATTCATACTCTGTAAGCACTGACCATGTCAACATTGACATAGCCGCCGCGATGTTCGATATCTGCCGCCGTGTGGCTATTTTATGACGCATTACGATGCATGAGCGACACACATTAAAGCGCCCCCTACGTGACAATACAGTACCTAGGTAGCCATTCAGGCGGCGACTTCGGTCTGGCGACCAGGATGTTACAGTGCTAGTAGTGATACTTCAGCCCATCCGGCATGTCGTTGTACCTGCTCTTCCACAGATGTTTTGAATGTAAACTGGAGAGAAACCTGCACTATCATCCTCTCTGCGATATCTCCTCAGCTGTGACGACGACGAGACCATTGTTTAGAAACGCGAATGCGGCCAAAGCCTTGTCTGCAGCCTGTTTTCGGGTGATGTCACCGGAAACAGTTCAGGGCGATTTCGCCCGACACAATACCGGCTTCATTTGTCGGGTGCCAGCTTTGGACGAGCTGATGTAAACCGGACTTCCATGGTATTATTTTGCTGAACCGGATGGAGCTGGATATTCCGCCGCTTAGTTTTGACTGTATACTACCTCAAGTCCTTAAGTCTCTTCTTCGATTTTGGATGATTATCCTTCTCACAAGAATCAATTATTGTTGCATCCGAAGATAATAAGTCGTCAAGATCAATGTTAATTGTGGCTGAAGTGCATAGAAACTTAACATCTTAATTCGGCCAGCTAATCCAGCAATCGTGACCGTGTTTAAAGTCTCACCGACATACCGCCACCACAGAGCACCTACGTCATACAACCATTGGTTACCTCGATCAAAGGCTTCTCCCGGATAGCGGTGAACAAACACCCGCCGTTCACCGGCGGTATGCTGCCAAAACACCATCGCTGCACTGATGACGTCACCGAGGGCAGCCTGACCGCCGCCCGTCGAGTGAGGCGCACGTGTCCGGGGTAAACCGGCCTTAATGTCGTGTGGACAAAAATGCGAGGACGAATGATGTCAGACAGCATGGTTTTTCCACTCGTTTTTGTATCGTTGTCTTCTGTTGTTTCTGAGTATGTCATACCAAATCGAGCCTTTCTTTTCAGAACCTTATACCTACTGCACACTCGTAGTTGTGATGAAATGTTTTTAAAGTCTTGAGCAGCTGGTGACAGAACAGACTATAAAACCTGCCAGCTCCTTAGCTTGTGCGTCCACTCCCACTCGAACTGCGTAATCCTGCCTGCAGCCTGCAGTCGTTCTGCTGAGTGCTGACAGTCAGCTGACTGCTGCTGATGTCAGCTGACTGCTGCTGATGTCAGCTGACTGCTGCTGATGTCAGCTGACTGCTGCTGATGTCAGCTGACTGCTGCTGTCAGACCTCGGTCCGTACTGACGGTGACCGGCCGGTGACTGGCTGGTGACTGGCTGGTGACTGACTGGTGACCGGCCAGTGATTGGCTGGTGACAAACTGGTGACTGGTTGGTGACTGACTGGTGACTGGCTGGTGACTGGCTGGTGACTGGCTGGTGACCGGCTGGTGACCGGCTGGTGACTCGGCTGGTGACCAGGCTTGACAGGCTGGTGACTGGCTGGTGACTGGCTGGTGACAGCTGCTGGACCGGCTGCTGACTGGTGGTGACTGGCTGGGTGACTGGCTGGTGACTGTCTGGGTGGACAGGCTTGGTACCGGCTGGTGATCGTGGTGACAGGCTGGTGACTGGCTGGGACTGGCTGGTGACTGGCTGGTGATTCGGCTGGACAGGCTGTAACTGGCTGGTGACTGGCTGGTGACCGCCGGTGACGGCTGTGACAGGCTGTGACTGGCTGGTGACTGCCTGGGTACAGGCCTGCAGGTACCGGCTGGGTATCCGACTGGTGACAGGCTGTGACTAGGCTGGTGACTGGCTGGTGATCGGCTGGTGACTGCTGGTGACTGAGCTGGCTGACCGGCCGGTGGACCGGCTTGCGTTGACAGGCTGTGACTGGCATGGTGAGCTGGCCTGGGACTGAAGCTGGTGACCGGCCGGTCGACTGGGCTGGGTGAGCCGGCCACGGTGACTGCGCTGCGTGGACCCGCCGGTGACAGCTGGTGACTGGGGTGACCGGCGGCTGACACGGCTGGTGAACTGGCTGGTGACGCGGCCGGTGACTTGGCTGTGACCGGACCGCGGACCGGCCGGTTGACAGGCTGCGGTGACTGGCTGGTGACCGACCGGTGAACAGGCTGGAACTCGCTGGTGACCGACCCGGTGACAGCTGGTTGACCGGCCGGTGACCGGCCGGTGACCAGGCTGGTGACTGGCTGTGACTGGCTGCTGACTGCCGTGAGCCCCGGTGACAGGCTGGTGACTGCGCTGGTGACTGGCTGGTGAACGGCCGTTTGACTGGAGTGCACTGGCTGTGGACGGCTGGGACCGTGCTTGGTGACCGTCCGCGTGACCTGGCTGGTGACTTTGCTGGTGACTGCTGGTGACCGGCCAGTGATTGCTGGTGACAAAACTGGTGACTGGCTGGTGACTGGCTTGTGTGACCGGCGTGACTGGCTGTGACTGGCTGCTGATCGGCTGGTGACAGGCTGGGACTGGCTGGTGACTGCTGGTGAAACTGCGCTGGGACGGCTGGTGACTACTGGTGACTGCGCTGGTGGACTGGGCTGGGACCGGCTGTGAACTGCCCGTGCTGACCGAGCTGGTGACCGGGCTCGGTAACAAAACGGTGAACGGCTGGGACTGGCTGTGACCCGGCCGCGTGACCGGCTGGTGACTGACTGGTGACCGGTCGCTCCGCCTCCACTCTCCAGCGCCACTGACCACTGACCACTATTTGCTTGTGCCGGGGGAACTTGTGCCTTGTGCCGGGGGAACTGCTGGGCGTGCATTCCCACAGAGCGCCACCGAGCCGGCTCGCGGCCGCCCATATACAACCAATTGCCGTCGGCTGCTCTGCACCGTGAAGAGCACTGCCACGCCGTTCTGGAGCGAGGTCATTGACGCAATCGTGCCGGCGTTGATCACAGCCAAAATAGACGTCGACCTCCTGGTTTCAAGTTCGTTTCCATAAACATGTGCGGTTGTGCAAACAGACACGTGTTTTATGTAGTTGGATCCGGCGGAGACCGGAGTAGGCGTGGCTGACATGAATGGCCAGGTGTGGGCTAGTTTAACTACTCAGATATGTTTTGACTCGTCACTTCTCATCCTCTTCAGCGTTATACAGCATAGTTGAAGAGAGTCAAGTGCATTCACCTTACCCGCCCGCACCCAGCTACATAAAAGGAAGTCGCCTGACCGGTCGGCCGCACCAGCTGACTCCAGTACCACTCTACCCTTTCAGTCTCCTCTCGTCGCGCTGCGCAGTCCTGCTCCTGACGGCCGACAGCGACAGAGCATCCCTTGTCATGCCACTCTCCTCCAGCGCTCTCTCTCCTCCAGTCCTCTCCACTCCCTGGCTCACGATACATCACCGCAGGGGCTTGGCTCTGGTGGCTCACGAGAGGAAGAAGCCGCCAGTCGGCGCAGTCCTCCACCTCCTCGCTAGCCCTCACCTTCCTGATGTCACTTCCTCGCCTCTCACACCTATCCCTCAGGCCCAGGACTCTGATGGGGCCCAGTGGGAGGCAGGTACCGGCCAGTCGGCAGTCGTCGCCTCAACCCTCCGCTCCTACCTCACCTACCCGTGTTTAACTCGTCCTTATCCTCGTCACTCCTATTTCCCTGCCCAGGGCCTCTGATGGCAGAGGAGCAGTTCCCTGCCAGCTGGCGGCAGTCCTCCTCACCCCTCGTAGCGGATAGAGCGATCTTCTGGTGTGACTATAGAGGTGAAGTAAAGTAAGGTCGTTGCTGTTTCGTCTGTTCTGGTGTAAGCTTCGGTGAAATTCATGGAGATGAGGGTTGGACGTGAGCTGTAACCTAATTTTCTGAGGGTCTAGATAAATCGTTGGATTTATCGACCTTGCAGTTTATCTCAACTACCCTCACTGATGCGGCTGTAGCGAAGGGCGCTAAGGAAAGGGGGGTGGGTTGTCCCGGATCACTTTACTCTAGCCCTCCGCTTCACCCGTTAGTATTCCGAGTGGCATCACATATGCGACACAGCAGCCCATCGTGAGTGACGCTGCTGGACGGTAGTGACTCGACTCGGCGTCAGCACTCACTCACGATCGACCTACGCGGCGTCGTCTGGCCAGCGTAGCGACGCGTTTCGCAGGGGAAGCATCTAGCGCACGAGTAACGCGGCGATTCACATGTGCTTAGCCAAGCCCTCGGCAGATGACAGTCGTGATGTAGAGAAAAATATCGTAAAGGTTCAGAAGTAGGCAAACAACGAAGTCCCCCTAACGCCTTCGTAGTCAGATCATGTATAGAGTCCCTCCTAGGTCTGGAGGGCGCTGCGAGCACTGGTAACGGCCGCCTTGGGGCGCGCACCTGAGGCTCGGGTCCGCCTAGCTTAGTACACGCAGCCAAATGCAGCGCTACGCGACTCTGAGAACCGCTATTGGCGCATTCGTGTTTACCAGGGGCGTGAGTATCGGGGTGAGGGAGAAGAGTGTTTGGTAGGTTCTGAGTTGAGAGGTGTGGGCCGACTAAAGCAGGTAGAGGCATCGTGCGGGCGACTGACCGTGGGCGATGCTGGTTGCGTGCTAGTCCTAAGCCCCCGCCAGGTGGCCTCTGATAGGTCCAGGGAGGAGCATACCGGCCAGTGGTCGCAGTCATTCCTGCACCCTGCTCCTAACCTCTATACGCTCCGCTTTACTATCTCCCTCTCGCAGCTAGTCGCCCGGCCAGTGGCCTCTAGATGCCAGAGAGCAGTACACCGGGCCAGTGGCGCAGTGCTCCTACTCTCTCCCGTCCCAACCCTGCTACCTCCCTTGTTTCTCTCCCTCCTCTGACGCCACTCCACCCCAGTGGCCCCAGTGGCTCTAGAACGAGGTGCCCAAAGGAGGGCAGCTTAGCGGCCGTGGCGGCAGTAGGTCGGGGGGCTTAGAGGCTGACGCTTCAGGCGCGCGCGAAAGGAAAGGGAAGCACGAGACACTCCTCGCGACCTCCTCCTACCCATATCTCGCCCTTTACTCTCCTCATCCGTCAGCCTAAGTCCCCGCCCCAGTGGCCGTCTGATAGGCCAGAGGGATCAGGTGTACCCGGCAGTGGCGCAGATCTCCTCACGTCCTCCCTCCCTCACACACCTCCCTCTAACGCCTTGCCGGAGCTCGCGACGCGTGAGGTCCTCCTCCCTCCCTTGTCTATACCGCCTGCCGTGGCCGGAGGCGAGACATCCGGCTGCCCTGCTATCTACCTGGCGGGCGTCTCACCCGTGTATCCTTCGGCAGCCGTCTGGCGGTAGCTGGGGGCGAGGAGCGCCCACCTGCGCGCCCCATCAGCCCTCCCCTCCACCCCTCCACCGCCTCCGGCCATCCGGCCACGCCGCCTTCAGCCATCTGCCGCATACCTTCACCTGCGTCCCTACCTGTCCACGCCGTCCGTCTATGACCGTGGCCGTCCAGGGACCGGCCGCGATGACCCTTCCCTGTCCGATGTGGGGGAGATGCCGATCAGCGGACGGGTGGAACTCAAAGGATCTGTATGCGCATACCTGAGGTATCATTATAATAATGGCCACGTAGTCAAAATTGGTTTGTGATGACTTGGGAAGGGTCTCTTTAACGTCCCCGACATGTTTCCGACGCACCGACCCGTCCCATTCGGTGATGGATGGAATATCGGCAGACAGCCGCCGCCACTGGCGGATCCAGAAAGTGTGATTTTGACAGTTTGGGGGGGGCAAATCCCAAAAATTATCGCATAATTCTGAAAACTCATCGGATTTCGCTTGCTTATGTGATCAGGATTAAGCCTGATTTAAAAACAAACTTCTCTAGGTAAAAGTTGCTTCGTTTTACGACAAACTCGCAGGAAATGTGTCCAAATTTGCGCCGATTTTGGGGTGTTTTTGTTCGGGGCCATGGCCCGCTTTGCCCCCCCCCTGGATCCGCCCTTGGCCGCCGCCCACCACCAGTGAGCAGGAGCTGACCTATGGTACTTTGTTAGAGCTTGCTGAGTTCCATTTGAGACCAAGGGCGGATCCATAATTTGTTAGGAGGGGAGGGGGTTCTCTCAAGACTAGATACAAGTTTCACTGCCCCCCCCCCACACACACACACTTTGCATGACGTTAATACGTCTTTGACCGATAACATAGGTCACCGTGATGAGAATTTCTAAGGTCCGATGATGCTCACTTTTTTCTTATAATTCTTCACATCTCCATGATATAACACCAAAGCTGAGTCCCACCGACTTCCCAGCGACCACCCTCGAGACCACACACCCCGGTCGCAGGGGCGTGGCGTCTCACCGCGACGGAAGTCGGCCCGGCTGCCCTCTGTCCGTGCGCAATGAACCTTGGCGGGCGGCGGAACGGCCAGCCGGACGGCCGGCGGAGCGGTCGTCCGCTGGCACGCGAGGTCGGCCTGTGCCTCAGCGGTGGATCGTGCGCCGCTGCCGTCACCCAGCAGCGCCGAGTGTCACGACTCCGGCCCGATATTGAGCAGCGCTGCTGTCGGCTCGGCGAGTTAGGGCTCGTATTTCCAGATACTGACACCCGATCTGTAGCGCCGTGACGGTCCTTAATGTCAGCCCGTGAACGGCATTGTGATATCGGCTGTTGCATAACCATGTCACATTCGACATTTGGTGTCAGCATTGTTCTGAGATTACCTTTGTGCGGCTATATTTAAAGAGAAGTTTTTACAGATCTGCCTGCTCAGTGCTCTGAGTGGCCCATTAATTGGCCAATGGAGCTAGAGCATCACTTTGCTTAATCTGACAAACTTATATCCAGGACACGTAGCGAGTCATTTTTTTCAATGAGGGCGAGGGGGCGGCGCCTCGAAAGGACGCATTCCCGAGCGTTGAAAGGGATTTTTAAAAATGGATATGAAAAACTAAAGATTTCGGCCACTTTTGTGGCATTTTTGTGAATGCCCCTTTTTTCTTCAACTTTGGAAGAGCTGGGTTGGACCAGGACCTCTCAGAGAGGCCCATGAATCAGGCACGTAGGCCAGGATTTGCCAATTTGGTCAATGTGTCATGTTCCTTTTGCCTTGGCCTTTCTTAGCCGCCCAGGGTCCCTTTTGGTCTATTCAAGGGCCCCTCCGATCTGCACAGAGAACCTTTGAACTTTGCAGGGGCCCTTCCAGCCTGCTCAGGGGTCCTTGTGAGCTGGCCAGTGCCTGCACTGGTTGCTTTTTCAGCCTGCTGAACTGAAATGCTCAGACGCTTCTCCGACCTTCCAGGGGCCAACTGCGCTGGCTAGGTGCTCATTCGAAGTGTTCAGGGGGCCTTCTGACTGACCCGCTCAGGAACCCTTTTGGCTTGTCCAGGGGCCCCTCTGACATGTACCGGGCTCTGTTGAACGTCCAAGGGCCCTCTGGTCTCTCAGAAAGGGCCCTGGTGCCCCTTTAAGAGCCTCTGAAGTGCTCTATTGTATTTGACAGAAAAACACTCTCCGATACATAAAACGGCTATTATGAGTGTCGCGTCATGGTATGTATGTATTTTTTTATGTATTTACGTCTTTGGGTGATCCACACTTGCGGCGTGGCTATAATGCCCAGCGTCAATATAATGCCCAGCGTCAATGAAGTCAGAACAAGGTAAAGAGGTAACGACATGTTAAAATGGACACTCAGCAACAAACACACTAAAAAAGTAAAATACACTCAATCATACGCACACTCACACAGCGGCCGACATATTCATAAACTACACCCATAATACACCCTGCAAAAGAGCACCAAGCTGACGTTTAAAAGATGCTAAAGACGCGTCGCGCAGATCCAGCGGCAACGGGTTGTAGCGCTGTGCTACACTATATAAAAAAAAACTATCGAAAGACCACGCTTCTCCGACTCTTAAAGAGCCAATGATACCACGCTTCGCGCGGTTGCGTCGGCATTGTAACGTGTGTGTTTCAGCGACGCTAGCGCCGCGCGCTGAAAAAAGGGCCCGCTCGCGCGTCTCCAAGGGGGGGGAAGGGGCACTCCCGGCCCGCCGTCCCTCTTGGCTACATGCCTGCTTATATTATTAACAAACGTGCGTGGTTTTCTGTTTTAAGCCTGTTGTTTCACAAGTATATATAATAATTAATTTTATCTGCCATGTTACATGATATATACAAATAAGCCGATGTGTGAACTGCAATGCAATAAGTAGATAAGCCCTGTTATGGGCCTGTCTTCCCTGTTCGGAACTTAGGAGCGACGCCGAACAAACGATATTTGGTCGAAATCCTCTCCGTAAGCTTAGAGGCGGGCATCAGCTTAGAAACGCTGTCGGCTGATTCGGCTTTGTTTGTCCGGACGTGCTCCGGCGAGAATGTGTTACTCAGGAAACTCGCTGGATTCGCTATATGCCTTTCAGTCACGTTCCGTGAACGCGACGTCGGTCACGCCAAAGCGTGCGTGAAAAGCGGCGTGGCGTCACGGACTTCCGTGTTTGCTCTCACCTGCCCACTGTGAGAGCGGGGCAAGCAGCTGGCGAGCGATTCAGGTAAGTTTCCTGTGCAATCCACGCGATAGAATGGGTCCTAGCACAGACAGCGATATTCAGCAGCTTGTTAATTGAAGGTCGCATACAAACGCCTGAAGAAAACCGTTGCCGTTTGTCAGAGCGCACAAATCGAGGAGCGACGCGCAGCATGCTAATAATGCGTTACTCAGTGATGTGTAGTTTAAATGCACTGCTATGTTTAGCATTTAAACGTCTGTGCTTACATTAGAGTGGCCACTTGTATAAATTTAATCCACGAATGTCTTTGAATGAATGGCTTTCCGGGTCAGAGCCGCGCTAAAGGCAGAGCTTTGGTTGCGCATGTCCTGACCTCACCACCGATCGCGTCAATTCTGGTTGGCCGCAGAATTTTAGTAGACGAAATTTTTACGTGCCCGACATATCCTGGACACGGTCCGCCCCGCTGTCGCTGACGTCACCTGAGCATTGATTGCGACGGCGTGCCACCGGCGCAGGCCATCATTAGGAGAATAGCGAGCGCCGAACGACTCGAACCCAGGCTGCACATCTACCGGGATCGGTCAGAAGACCAGCGCTCTCCCATCTGGAGCTACAGGTGCGGAACTTTCTTTACCACTTAAACCCCCTAAGATGTGGGCAGGGGCCGAGGGAACTCAGTTGAAGTTGGGGGGGGGTGAATGCATTTTGAAGTCGATTCTTTCCATGCAACCGTCCATAGGCGTAATGTTAAAATCACCAAATGTTTGGGGGGCAGTTGCCCCCTGGCCCATAGGCTCCTACGACTATGGATGTGGGTAGCTACTACCCACATGGGTAGGAACGGGTAGCACAAGCGATCATTTGGATGAAGTGGGCAGTTGGCGGCAGCAGAAATTTCATAAACTGCGCATATAAAAAACTGGGATTTTGATAAGAATTGTAATGTTTGAACACACATGTGTATTATAGGCACATTTTTTAAAAATAAATTTAGTCCGAATGCTTTGCAGAGATGGCTTTCCGAAATCCGAGGTCAGAACCCGCGCTAAGCAGAGCTTGTTGCGCTGGTCCTGACCTCACCACCCGATCGTGCAATTCCTGTTGGCCCGGCAGAATTTAGAGACGAAAGTTTTACGTGCCCGACATACCTGGACACGGTCCTTATCATTATCGGACAGCATCAGTTTAACGAAAGAGATCAATGACAAAACATTCAGCATGAAAAACATGCAGTTGTTAAATGGCAGACAAAATGAGTGGGAAATTGGTATTGGTGGTAGGTACTTCGGGTAGCTGGCGACCTATATGCTCATGTGAGTAGTGTTGGGTAGTTGATGGGGGTTTGCGGGTCGGATCGGGTAGCCATAAGCCTGACAAGTGGCACGTCTATTGACATTGTGCATGTTAAATGTACCGTAACAATGCGTTCGCGTTATCGTTTATTCAAACCACAATATGTGGCGCCGCGTACTTTATTACTGCCACTTTGGTTTCGAAAAAATGCTAACATCATCGTCCTTGGTCAATCCTTTTCGCCTGGACGGTGATCTGGGACATGGTGACAACATGACTCATATGGGCACCGGTCCAGTGCGGCTGGGGATGGGAGGGGTACCTATCCGTGCCACCTCAACCTCGCCCGACCGGATACGCGCCGTGGTGAGGCAACTCTCCCAGTTGAGTCACACTCACCGAGAGACCGTGAGCGGTGATCAGTGATGCAGAGCGCTGTCAGAACGCCGAGCCGATGTATCTCATTAGCGCTGGCTCGCGCGGCACCCGGTCTCTCGAACGGCATCACGACTTTCACCGGATCACATAGTTAGTGATATGACTTTCCCCGATGACCGTCTCCGTCTGAAGGCCTTGCCCAGATGACAGCCTCAGTCTTAGGCGTTTCCATTATGACTGCTTCGGGCTGTAGAAGATGACATTTATACGAGGATCGCGAGAAATCTGCGATGACGTTGATCATTATATCTCCGTGACGTTAAATGCCTGACAAAAGTCGTGATATCCGGGAAACCACCGGACATAGCTGCACGAAAGTGACTGGCGTTCCGAGCGTAATCACCAGGCGTGGAAGGCAATCACGGCGCAGCGCCGGACATGCCGTGACCGGTGTGATGTGCGGTGGCGTCATTCGTGGCGCACGCTGGCGTTTGGCGGCGTTCAGCGGCGCACGGCGGCGCGCACGGCGCGTTCCCATGGAAACCGGAAGTGACCGCACGGCGGCCCGTGAATCACGCGACACGCTCTTCCCGCGGGCCGCGGATGTTGTGACACGGACAACCATGACGCAGAAGTGTGCCGGCCCGCCGCGCCGCGTGAGGCTCGAATGTGGCGCACACCGCGCCGCGACTGTCGCCGAGTTCGCCGCACCGCGCCGCGACTGTCGCCCGAGAGGCGGCCATCATCCGATTACGCGGTGCGGTGGGCCCGGATAAAGCGGCGGTGTTCTGGCGAACGGCAGTGTTCTGGTGATGCGCGCAGCGCGATCGGCACATCCGGCGGCGTTCGCGCGTGACAGAATGGCTGTCCTCCGGGCCGCGCGGTTTGAAGGGCGGCTGGATGAGATTGCGGCTGGTTAGAATGGTTTGGCTGAAAGGTCGTGTGGTGGCTTTTTTAGTCGGCGGGAGCCGGGAGGTTTCAATGGCGCATTCTGCGGCCGGGTTTTCGTGCGAGGAGGTCTTTGGTTGGATGGTCGCTATAAGCGCTTTTCGCGGACTGTCGTGCAGGGCGGGGGTGAAAAACGCCGTCCATTCACCGGAAATACGATATCATTTCTGCGAGTTGTGACCATTGTCTTCAAGGGACGATTGGTACAAGTTACAACGGCCAACGCTGTCGCATTGGAGAAAGTTGTTTGCGTCCCAAAATAGTTCGCTCCGCGTATGTGCCGCCTGATCGATTGGGCTGTCGGTATGAGCCCGCTCCCAAGCCCTCACACTCGTCCCAAAGTCAACTGAATCTGACGAGTCATGCTGGAATGAAGTGCGGACAATATTCAGAAGCGACAAACCGTTGCTACCTGGCCGCGTCATTGTGTCCTATGACCTATGGTGACCTCGCTGCCACCCAGACGAGACACACACACACGAATTCGCGCTGGTTCAACAGCTGTCGGCAGAGACGAGCCATCTGTGCCCTAAATGGCGAGGACGGCGTTTGCGCCTCGGCCCAAGGTCAATCGATACGGAGCGGCCGGGACCGGGGTTTGTTGTTAGCCGGCCGTCCATCAGAGCTGTTTGAGGGGTCAACAAAACGTCACTGGGGCGCTACGGTGTGTTGGCGCAGTAAGGTAAGCGCGGGGCGCAGAGGGGAGAGGAGGAGCTGCGGGGTCATCCTGGACACCGCACACTTTGGGAAGGACACACATCAGTGGTGTATGGTTACACATCAGTGATGTATGGCCACACATCAGTAATGTATGGCCACACATCAGTGATGTATGGCCACACATTAGTGATGTATGACCACACATCAGTCTGATGGATCACATCAGTCACAACAGTTCGATCACTCGCCTGGCCGATCGGTTATCGCCTGGTCCATGGGCGTAGCTGACTTAACCCTCGCCCAGGTACGGATGAACCCAGAACCCAGAGCCCAGAACCCTCGCCCATGGGGTGGATGCCACCAAAATAACCAAGCAGTTGTTGCGCCCTAAAACCCCAATCAACAAACAAGGGGTGGATGCCACCCCTCGTTTTTCCCAAAAATGACTCACGTAGTTATCAACCAATGGCGACGAAATTTGCAATACCTTCCCTTCTTTTGAACAATTTGGCGCATTTCTGACAATTTCGAATTTTCAACTTGCATGACCCGTGACCTATGACCTGTTTCTCAAGGTGTCATCCGAGACCTCCGATGATCTCGGATGACTTTTTTGACTTTTGACCGTTTCTAAAACAGTTTGTGACGCTGATTTCAAATTTGGGATCCATTTTACATATAAACTTAATGTTACAATGGGGCCATGTGCTTCCACAGGTCAACCGAGGTCACTGACCTCAGATAACCTGATATGACTTTTTTAATTTGGCTGTTTGTAGGACATTGTGTGGCTCTGATTTCACATTTGGCATGTATTAGCATACTAGGATGTTCTTTCACCATTTTTGCTCGATCAGTGTATAATTTTCACACATTTACGATTTGATGACAATGTTAATTGACATGACCTCAGAGGTCACCTATTGACCAAGCACCTTAAAATCTGGCGTCAATGGCTTCTTCTTGTCACATGCAACACGCTCGTTTGTTTAAATCGAAGCTCTAGCTCAATTAGGGCAAAACGTCAGGGGGCGTACCCCCCTACATACCCAGACACGCCGTGATCATATCGCCCTATACCTGGGCGAGGGTTATACGACAGTTGATATTTATGAGGACGATTATGAGCCAGCATAGACGAGCACGACACCAGAATGCATATCGTGCACATTGCCCAGCCCCTTATCTACCCGTATGTGTTTTCCGCCTGTAACAACTACCAATAAAACAGACTGATCGGCCTCGGAGGCCCCAGCTTCGGAGTGGCAGGTGGCCAAATGGCGGCACTGGCTTTACCCGCAGGTGGTCCCTCTCCTCTACCAGTCAACTGGGGCCGTTCTCCCCGCTTTACCGGACCCGTCCCGTGTCCCTGGTCTCGCTGGCAATCAATAGATGACTCAGATAAGCCCAGCTCTGAGCTGAGCTCCTGCTGAGACTGCAGCTCTGAGGGCTGAGCTGCAGCTTCTGCCCTGCCATCTGAGCTGTTTGGCCCGAGCTCAGCTGAGCTGAGTTGAGGTGGCAGGCGCGGCATCCCGTCAGTCCCCGTCAGTCTGCCAGGTCCCGCCAGGTCCCACCAGATCCCACCAGGTCCCACCAGATCCCGCCAGGTCTCACCAGGTCCCACCAGATCCCGCCAGGTCTCACCAGGTCCCACCAGATCCCACCAGGTCCCACCAGGTCTCACCAGCTCCCACCAGGTCCCGTGGCATCCCGTCAGTCCCGTCAGTCACACCTGACAGACAGCCGTCACGGCTCAGCAGGGGTTGGTCGGCTTCAGCCGGCCGGAAAGCCAGCACATTTGCATCGGTCAAGGCTGCAGCAGCGGACAGCCAGCCGGCGTGGCGGCGGCGGTGCCGGCTTCCCCGATAAATCGATGTTTGTCATGGTGGCCAGGTGCTGGGTGGCGAGGCGACCGAGGCTCGTTTTACACTCGTCCAGGGAACGTAATACTAAGTGATCACGGCTGCTGGAGCTGAGTGGTGTGTGAGTAGCGGCTGGCGTCGCCGCCGGGCGGAGGAGGGCGGAGGAAGGTCCTCAGGCCGCAGTCGCAGGAGAGGCAAGGCTCCTCAGGGTTCGCCTAGCGGAGGCGGAAGCGTCCTCAAGCGCGATGCGCAGAGCAGGAAAGCTCCTTCAGGATCGCCTGCGAGCCCGGTCGGTCTTTCGCCTCCAACACCCCCCCCCCTCCAGAGCAGCGCAGGCATTAACATGAGTCCCCATGGGAGCGGGGGAGGCCATACACCTGGCACCCCCCCACTCAAAATTTTGTGGCGACGCCCCTGGTGAGTACCTAGATGGAAACATGGCGCTAGTCAAACAACTTTGGTTGTTTCTGTAGCGCTCAGTAAGTGGTTATTTGCTACCTAGAGATAACGGACGATTACCTTACGGACGTTTGCTTTTGAGTTTCATTCATCGAAACTGTTTTGGATTCCATGATCTTGTCATCAAAGTACTCTAGGCAATAGCGTTTATTTTTGTCAACACCCAATTAAACTCAAAAACGGATACTCGCAAGCAAGTTATCAGTACAATAACATGTTTTTAAGAAACATAGTTACCATACCGGTCAAGATTGTAATCCAAACAGTAAATCCTGCACCTGCTATACAATTATTGTTCGAAATGCTTTTCAGCAATTTAAATTAGTGTCTGGTCTATTTTCGCAATGCTTCAAAGCCTGACCTACATTTGGTGCTGCATTTTGTGGCCATTTTTCGCTGACGTTTTCTGTTGTATTCGTGCATGAATCTAAAAAAGCCCATGAGGTGCCTGATGATTTACCCGTTATTTGTGTTTGTGGTTCATGAGTATAATAATTCCGGTGGATGTTCTGTGACATTGCGTTTTTTACAGATAAAACCAGTGGCAATAGTCAATAATGTTACGCAATATTTTGAATTTTTTTGAACAATATCGTAATTGCATGTGCCATTGTGCCATGTAATGACGTTATGCCTCAGTCATCCTAATGAAGCTGTTTGGTAATCAAAAGTTAAATATAATGAGTTTGCCTTTTATATAGCATTCGTTAACGGGAATGCGTGATGACCGTATTTTATGATCGCTTAAACGGAAACGGAAATAATTCTCATAGCATACCAACTTCACATAGTTACGTATTTTATGATCGCCTAAACTGAAACGGAAATAATTGACAGTACATATACCAACTTCGCATAGTTAGGCACTAGCAATGGCGTACCTATCACATTTTGTGCATCACGAGATTCAGGCAAGACTGAATATATGTTGTCTCAAAGACGTGGTGTCGACTTGTCGCACAGGCCCAGGGGCGGCGCCACCAGATTTTACCTGAGGGGGGGGGGGCAAAGTCGAAGGGGGGCCTCCTCCCCCAGGGGCCTCCTCTCCACGCGGAGGCCTACACCATGCTCGTAGGTGGCCAACTACCTCATCTCTAAGTGAGTTGGGCAAAAGCTTATCTTTATAGGACTCACTCCAATGTTAGTTTGCTTTACCCCCCCCCTCAGAAGCGTGCTCAATTATCAAGGCAATCCTCAGAGGAGCGCGTGTTTTTAAGTCTTTTTCCTTGTCATGATTACATACATACACGCACCGCTATATTTGAAGGATTTTCATTCACGAGGCAGATCAGAATCAAATACGTGATGAAAGAATAACAAACGCACCAGGAAGATGCGCGGATCCGCTGCCCAGCGTATTCCTTCGCGTTTGGCAGTGGGTGATGGGGGGCCGCCCAAGTACAACCGGAAAAAATATGTTGCGGGCTCCACGAATTTTGGGAAATGACAATCACCTTACGTGGGCCGCACCCATACGGGCGCAGCGACATAGAAGCACCAGAGGAGCCGTCGCGTTCTCAGGTGCCCCAGCCGCCCGCGCGCACCTGGAGTATACCTCGTTGTCGACGTGGAACGCAAAACGCTTTTCAACGCTTGGGAATGGGCCCCAATTCCTAAGCGTTGAAGCGTCCAACAAAACGGCTTGAAAAGGTCGGATGTTACAGAGGTTTCAAGGATCACATGAGAATATGTAGTATTGGCAGTTGCTCAACTCGGCGAGAGTTTAGCCATTACAAAAACTATTTTAGAAGCTGGAAGGTTAAAACACTGAGTGGTCCTGACCTCTGTTCCATATCGCTCTGAAACAAAACGATAAAAACACTCACAATTGTCAGTTGAAATCAGAACACATATGATGCACATCAAACTCTCAAAATATTTTTGGAAAAGGGGAGGGGGTTCTTATAAGTTTCCCTGAAACTCTTTTGGAATTGTCGAGAGAGTGGAGTAAAAAAGAAATTGCGCCGCGGAGGCGGCGCTGAGAACAATTTTTTGAATTCATCATCGCCCCTGAATATGTCGATCAATGAATTCTTTTCGAGACTTGAATTGCATCTGGCTCTAGCAAAATGGTGCCGAGTACTCGAGGTAAGTAGCGTCTTTTTTGGCGATGTTCCGTCTAAAAGCTCCTTTTGCAGCTTTTTACAGAAAAGTGTGGTAAGAAGTGCAAGCTAACTATTTTTGCCCCATTAATAGACTTTTAATTTAACAATAACAACACCTTATGACAGACCACACAAAAACAAATAAATGCACCCCGCACAAAGTGCGAAAACATTGATCTAATTGTTATGATTAAAATGTTTTGACCGACTATAACCAAATGTAAACTATTCTGATAAAGTCATTAAGAATTTGGCGGCCAAGAGCATGAAAGTAACACGTGCATGAGAGCAAATTTGGTATTTTGTATTGTAGGACAGTGGCCTCATGTAGGACTCGGTCAGACTAGGCGTACATAACTCGGGGAGATGGGGCTTATATCCCTCCTTGTTTATATGGGTTCTTGGAGGATAATACCTAGATTCGATTATACAATTGTCCATATACATATATGTAAAAAAAGGTGACACCAATGGAGCCTCCTCAAAATGAAGTGGGGCCCAAATCCGACAGTTTTACAATCTTCAGGAATATTTTTTTAGGGTCCCGATTTTTGAACGTACAGAAGGGGCCTCCTCCTCTAGTCTGCGTGACACTGCAGCCTGACTCCTACTACCTGACACTGGGGGCTTCTCTGGTTCCTAGTATGTGCGCGGGGCTTCCTGTTTAGTACCTATGCGCAGATCCATCCCCGGGACGAGCGGGGACCAATGGGGGTCTCCTGTTTAATACCGAGCAGGCCCTCCTGTGCTAGTACGACCGGGCCGGCCTCCTGTTTACGTACCAGCCAGGGCCTTCTATCTAGTACCATCACGGGGAGGGGTCTCACCTGTCTAGCTACGCGGGGGCCCGATGCCTCCTATCTCTACCGTACCGCGGGGCTCCCTGACTAGTCAACCCGGGGCCTCCCTGTCCGGCACGGCCGGGCGGCCTCCTGGTATAAACATAGTGAGGGGCCTCGCTGTCTACGTAACTGGGGGGCTCAATGTCGTGGTACAGGGCATCCTGGGTCTAGTACAATGGGACCTTCACTCCTCCTGTTTTTATGTTACCTCGCCAGCGGAACGGCCTCGCTGTCTAGTCACTAGGGGCTTCGCTAATCTAGTGACACGGGCGCGTGGGAGGCCTCCACTGTCCTAAATACTGGGCGCCTCCTGGTCTACTTAGTACTAGTGGGGCCTTCGGCATCCTATGTATCGGGGGCCTCAACTGTCGTAGTACTCGGTGGCTCTCGCTGTCTAGTATGGGGGGGCTTCCTAGTCTAAGGTAACGGAGGGGCCTCGCTAGACTAAGTGAGGTGGGGCAGGGGTGTCGCCTGGTTCTTTTTTAGAAATTAACGGGGCCTCCTGTTTTTAGTACTGTGGGGCCTCCTGTCTAGTATGGGAGGGCACTCCTGTCTAGGGTGCTGTGGGGGCCAACTACAGTCTAAGTATTGGGGCCTCCTGTCATGGTAACTCCCGGAAGGACTATCTCTGTTCTTAGTATGGGGGCCCTCCTTGTCTATTACTTAGGGGCTACCTGTCCTAGTTGGGGGACTCCGTCCCTCTAGTACTGGGGGCCTCTTGCCTAGTATGGGCCTCGTCTAGTACTTGGGGCCTCCGTTAGTATTGTGGTGCATCCTACTCCTGGTATTGGCCTCCTGTATAGATAACTGGGATCATCACTGTCTAGTAGGGGCCAATCCTTTCCTGGTACTCTGGTGGCCTCGCTGTCTAGATGGGGGCTACAGTGGCGTCAATGCGGCTTTCTTTCATTCAAGAAATTTGACGCAGAGCAAATAATTTCCATTTTTTGGCCAGTTGTAGCCAGGGGGCCCTTTTGGGAGTGGGGCTCGCGTGAAAATACTTGGTGGGTCAAATATAAGATATTAGTGTTACCCGCAATACCATGCACACCCTTAATGCCCAACACCACTTACCCCGGTGGGCCGCCGCCCCTCGTCGACAACAGAGCTCTCAATTGCGCTGAGATTATAGCATGCATCACTCTATTGACTACATGCGGTCGAGTAATGCCTTACATGCAAGTTAACAGTGTACATAACACAATCATTGATGTGACTTGATACTCATAACATGGCAAACAATGCTACATGATTTTACATGCATACACCAATAAACCATGGCATTAGAGGTGGCACTCTCAACTACCCAAATGCACTCATACACAATGCCAACAATGCATTATCACACCTCTCGCAAACCAAGCAGCTCGACCCCTCCCTAAACCGTGGGACCCCTGTAACAGGTCCAAAACCCTCTGATACAACGGAGGAAGAGAGCCAAAGGTGGAGAGGGCCAGATATGCAGTAGCATGTATGCAATGTATGACATGTACCGGGCAATCAGTATGCATGATGATAGCGCCATCGGAAGACGACAGCATGTATCATGGTCATAGGCGCATGTTAGGATTACTGCACTTCAGTCGTCATCGACCAGGTATGGCTGTTATGCATGTATGCCAGGTATGCATCTGTATGCATTTTATGACTCACAAGATCGAACCCGACCGAACGCATTTCGCTCTATGGTTATCTGTTGGCCGTGCCCTTACCTGGCCACGTTGCCCCTCACGCGCGCAGCGCTGTTTTCTCTGAAGTCCTGCCGTGCATTGCTGATGTGTCCAGCGATCAACATACAAAGTCTGGTCACAGTTCGTACATGACATGTCAAACGTCCTTGGTGTTTTCTGAGTTCACTATGCGAGCCGTTCATACTCTATACAGCGATGTGGCATTAACAAAGGCCATGGTTTAGTTTTGCATGTTACTTTGCATGTATGACATGCCGCCACGAGTGAACTAGAAGCACAATCTGTGAGCAGCTATCTCCAGGTTATCCGATCGCGTCGATCTGTTTTGGTATCGCCTCACGATATGTCACTAATTGACTTCCTTGATGGACGTCACCCATGTTATGCATGTACATGTATGCCATGGACCACTGGATGGACAGTACTGGAGAGTCGACGCATGACAGTCTGATGCTTAGTGAAGTTTTTAAGCGGCTTTATCCGTTTATTTGATCATGTCACTACTAGTTGTATGCCACCTGCTCCATGCATCATGTGTCATATATGACGTATCATGATATTGCGTGCCCGACTTATGAACTATTGTAGTGCACCTGATAGATATTGCTCATTGTTGTAGTATCGCAGAGTTCTCTGTATACCGTCCGGGAGAGTCATGGCACTCATAATGACGTATGTAACATGCACATCGTATTGCATGCCTATCGTGAGCCACTGCTAGTCGGTCATGTGAGGCTAACTCTATTCTGGGCTAGTTCTTGACGAACTTGAGAGCTGAGTCGCACGTTGTCTTCACCAGTTCTGCACTGCGTATGGAGGCCGAGTGACCTTGATGCATAATGTTCTGGTCAGTGTTATCTATCGAGAAGGAGATGGGGATGAGTGCATTATGGTAGTGGAGGTAGGATGGGCAGGCTGCCGATGGTGGTGATGTGTATTTGCCTACATGTGATCAGAGCGAGAGACGTACGCTACATGACTCCCTAGGAGATTAATGCTGTGCCTGAACGGCTTTATCAGTTGAATCGTGGATGACCGTATACTATTCGAGTATGAGATTCGAGATGAACTAATGCATGATGAGATGATGAGAAACTGGGTACATTGAGTAGGACATAATACTTTGGGATGGATATATGTTAAAGTGTAAGATATAGTTGTAGAAAGTAGAGCTTGAGGATACGAATAATGAGATACAAGATTGTTTGTGTGTAAAGGTGAGTGGTATTGATGATGTTTCGAGGCGCATCTAACATAGAGGTCAGTCTTGGAGTGCGTATGTGCTAATGTTGTCTTTATTGTACATTGGAGCTTATGTAACTTATGGGTCAATGTTAATGGTATGGTATCTCAGTTACCTGTCTAGGGGTATTACTTTGTAATACTCTGTATTATGATGGCTTATAAATGTCGTATTTGTTATTGGGCTACTTTTTGCGTATCCTGAGCACATTACACACTGGTGAGTTGTTAATGCCTTACACTGATGATTTATTGGATAAGTGTATGTATGTATGTTTCGCTTGCTGCTTTTACTGTAATCTGGGTTGATGGTAGCGTCCAAGAGTGTAAGGTGAGATCGGATGACTTGAGAACTGAAATTATTCATGTAAAGTGACCTGATGAATTCATTATGCTATTTATAAGTCATTACTCACACTTACTGTGAACATAGACTTCAACCTGTGATGTAAGGTAGAGTGGATATTCAGATTATGATAATGGACTTATGTACGCTATGACCTAGCGCACTTAACGTATTCGAAACTTGTTAAATAGATGGATTATGTACTTTAGTTAGAAGTAATGCTGATACGAAATGGCTGTGTCGTAAAGCTACCCGGTAAGTACTAGCGTTTGAATAGGTACTATGTTGGTACATTTGTAGTAAGTTCAGGTCATATTTAGAGGTGCCACCTAAGGAAGTAGTTGAATTGTCACTTGAAGTAATTGATATGAGTCATCATGCTCAAATGTTATGATGTTATTGTCGTTATGATGGCGATACTAAAGAATAGCTAGGAATCAAATTGGATGAATATTGATGCTGTTGTATGTTTTAAGTCATGCAAAATGCAATTGCCCTTGGTGTCCTCAAATTTATCTAAGTTCAATAGTTGAGGACAACTTGGGCTCCAGAAGTCACCAAAGGTCAAGATGGAATTGTCGTCCAAAAGTGCTTCATGAATAACTTTGTATCGTTTTATCGGTCAAACATGGAGTAATAATTTTAATAACACCGTGTTTGTCTCTTCAAGATGCTTAGAAATGTAGTGACGGTGACCTGCTTAGGTCAACGTCGAATGTTTACCTCATGTCAAAGTCATTTGGTGACCCAAGACGGTCACGTTGCACATGGGACGATGCGCCATGTCAGCCAAACACAGTGGCAGGGCTGGGAAACCCTTGCTGTGTGTCACCGTTGTGATTCTGAATGTACAAGTTTGTCACCAGGGCTTTATCTACACATTCCTAGAGAAAGAGACTGCCACAAGGTACTATGATATAATGCGCAGCCGTATTGTGCACAATACTGAATACAGCAATAATGCAAATATATTTCCTTAGTTAACCCGCGCCACTGCAGGGGGTTCGATTTCCGCACGCCCCCTCAGGTTTTTCAGGAAGTTAGCGGAAAAAAACGGCGGCGCGTCAGCCGCCGCCAAATTTCGTACACCTGTCTTTTGGGGCATCAATTACCCACAACTTGGAAAAGTTTTGACCTTCAGGTCATCTCGGTTCAGGTTCACAAGTTCCATGGTCAAGTGACTCACCTTCACAAAATGTTTGTTGCGTGGCCAAGCCACCAGTCTTTTCAAAAAGTTTTTAAGACTTTGTAGATTTCTCATAAGAATACAGTAAGCCTACAATTCGTATATCTCGGATTTTATCGTAATCGGTGATCAAAGTCAGGTCCCAAATTTTCCTGACCCCCCATTATAAGTGAATGTGGGAAAATAAACAAATCTTCCCTTCAGAAAATATGCATTGGATCAGGCTATTTCTCAGAATCAAATGTATTTTAGCTCATTCTAAGTGATCAAGGTGCATGTGATGCTCAGTAATAACAAGGTCATCTGAGTCATCTGAGGTCTCAGCAATTATTTGCTAATAACTCTTGATAGAAAATAGATAGAGACGATTAGTTGACAACCAATGTGTTCGTCTCGTCTAGCCGTGCGTTGCCCCATTAGCCAACATCTACCTGGGTCACCAAATGACCCTTGACCTGATCATAATTGTGAAATTGACCTTACCAGGTCACCGTGTATATGTTTCAAAGCGCCATCAATGAGACAAACACAGATGGCGTTTTCAAAAAATGAATTTCCTATCTTTTTATGTCGGCATGCTATTCACGAAAAACTGTTTGCTTAAAAAACGATTTGACCTTTCATGACCTGTGGAGCCTAAACTATTGATTCTGCGATCAATTTTGAGGACATATATGCGATTGCAGAATTTCAATAGCTATCGATTGTCTCTCTAATTGTTTGCTCCCAGCTATTATAGTAACGAGATATCGGGGGTTTCTGGAAAAGATCCTAAAAGAGTCCTAAAACCGGAAATTGACCTTTGGTACCACTGGCGACCTCAATTGTGACCTGATCCCAAGAAAAGACTGGAATCACTTTCGATAGAGCTTGCCTAAGCTATCAAATGCACGTTTTCCGTCTTATGTCGCTACCGTTTGCGGTAGTTTTGGAGATCTCACGGGGGGCGGGAAATCAACCCCCTGCAGTTCGGTTTTCGGCGCGAACCCCCTGCAGTTGCGCGGGTTAAAGTTAATAAATAGCATAGGCATTGCAATACAAAATAATAATAATAATAATAATAATAATAATAAATACAATAAATGGTCCCCAGGATCGCTCAGCACCAACCCCCAGATAACAGGATTATAAAATTAGTCCTTATGGAGTGGGGAAGTGGTGGCAAGCACGTGGCTGTCCCAAAACTAAAAATTGCATAGTTGTGCGATTCTGCTGTACCTACTTAGCATGTTCAAGTTCAGCACATACACGGGCAGCTTAAGAGGACAATTTCCTACACTGATACATCTTAAAGCATCTCAGCATAACACATCAGACACTTACCTAGCAGTTTTAAGGAGGTGGAAAGTCTATATCCTCTGAAAAACACTTGAAATCAAACACAAATTGGCACATCAGCTTCCTTTAAAGAAAATCAACAACTTGTACCGGATAATTTGTAATTTTAAAATAATTCATTAATAAGAAAGGAAATTGTGATTACGAGCGAGTGCGAAGCGCGAGTGAATCCTCACTGAATACCGGATTTTCTCACATATAAGCGACCGACCCGGCCCCATGCCCGACCCGACCATAATCGCTTTTCAGAAGCTTATATCTTTGGAATCCCGCATCCATTGACAAGCAGTCTTCGCCATCTAATAGCCCCATTCAACCACACTATGCTATTTATATGTTTCGCCGCACGTGAGTGGTCAGCATGGCGCGTGACAAGTGCCGCGTCGCCAAACAAAGTCATCTGATGTCACCGGAGGTCAGTGACCTCTGTTGACCTTAGAAAAGGTCAGTATAGGTCACAATTTCAGCGGAAGCCACAACTCTCATCTGCAAACGCCATTGTATGTATATGCTCCTGAACAATAAACAATCGGAAACTGCACATGTAACAAGGATCGATGCTAAGGGACGCAAGTTGCGCTTGACATGACCTTAAGAAACAAGTCATAGGTCACGGGTCATGCAAGTTGAAAGTTCAACATTTTCAGAGAATGTGCCAAATTGTTCAAAAGTAGGGTACTGAAAGTTGCATTGCCATCGGTTAATAACTACGTGATTTATTAAGGAAAAACCGATCCACCTCCTACCCGAGCGAGGGTTAACACTGCAGTCTGCACTTGACATGCTATCGGAATGTATGTAGATAATAATGACGCACTGAAACACTTGATAACTATCCGTGCTTTTGTGTGTCCGTATCACCTACAATCTGATAACAAAAGTCCGGATTAGGATGTGTCCAAGGTTACAGCACGTCAGAGCCCTACCTAGTCTAAATACTAGTGTCTTGAGGCGGTGAATGCTGGTCAAGGTTACAGCACGTTCAGAGCCCTACCTAGTCTAAAATTACTAGTGTCTTGGGCGGCGTGATGGTCAAGGTTACAGCACGTCAGAGCCCTACCTAGTCTAAATACTAGTGTCTTGAGGCGGTGATGGTCAAGGTTACAGCACGTCAGAGCCCTACCTAGTCTAAATACTAGTGTCTTGAGGCGGTGATGGTCAAGGTCGGTGATATGCCTTCTGCCCTGTTATGACGTCACGGCAAGCGCTATTTGACATGACCACCGGTGTCAATTTGTATACTTTTGGGGAGCCCGCCCCCCAATGATGTAAAATTTTAACATTATGCCTATGGCGCTGCATGGTAAGAATGGAGTTAAAATATATAAAGTTAGCATTAGGGCCCTCGGTCATTTTCATAAATTGACACCGCTGGACATGACTGACCAGTGTTGTAGATTAACTTGAGGACAAACATCAAACTGTGCGTAAATACAAATATAATTCAAATTCATTGATAATACAATTGTCTAGTAAAATGATCAGGATTGCAAAATATTGTTATTAAAAAATGGGAAATGTTATACTATTCTCTACCACCCCTGCCCAGTCTCTGACGTCACACGAAGGATTTCGCTACGCAGTCCAGTCCGCACACAAATCTTGCGCACACGCTTCACTACACTATCACCCCACTGGACGGCCTCTGTTCGTACTCTTGAAAAGATACTCATCCGAACGGCGACAGATCGGCGACAAGCGTCACCGTTGGTCATTGAATCTGCGTGTTGAGTTCACGTGCCGTTTCCCAGCCGGCAGGAGGCTGCGGGACAGATGCTAATTATCGCTCATATTGCGGCGATGGTTGTTCCGGGGACATCTATGAAGAAAGTATCAACACTTGCTTATATTTTGGTGAAGATTATCTCAGAACTGAAGGATATTGTTAAAAGCATGCAGGATTAAAGATATCTAGATGTGAGTAATGAGTTATATATGATAAGAGTGATCATTGCAAATAGATGTGGTACTTGCTTGCCTGACTAAGATTTGTCACCGAAAACTCCACTGATGGGCGATGGCTATAGATTTGTCACCGATTTAGAACGGCAGGAACGCAAACTTTTTCCAGCCCTGCACAGCTGGGGCGTTTACATTGGTACGCCTCTATTTTAAGTGCATCAAGAGTTATTGACAAACAAATCCTAGTGACTTCATATGACTTCAGCTGACCTTGGAGAGGTCACCAAGCAACAAGTGCATTGGGATCATCTAGAAGGAGCAAACATAGCGTGCAATTCTGTGGGCATTGGTCCGATTTAATGCGTTTCATCTGAATAGGAAGCATTTGCATATTTTTTTATTGACTTATAATTTATAGTAGGTCACCAAATTGAGTTGATCTTAGGTCAGCGATGTAATTTTTAGATAAACTGGTTGTAGTTGCTTATGAAATGAAATCCTGTAAGTTCCAAATCTATCGGGCAAACACTGTGGCCTTGCCACGACCACACATATTGTTGGAAGTTATCTCACTTGACGTGACCTGAGGCCTCTTGCACCAAATAATCTACCCTGATAAAAAATAACCCAACCCACCATGTAAAGCTACCCAGCCGGATATTTTATCTTGCACCAAGCGAAGCAGCAACGGGTAACCAGTGGCTGCTTCGCTTGGTGCAAGATAAAATATCCGGCTGGATGCTTTACATGGTGGGTTGGATTATTTTTTATCCGGGTAGATTATTTGGTGCAAGAGGCCTCTGGTGACCTGACCTGAGATGAACTGAGGTCACAATTTTCACATACTATGGGTAATTGATGCTCAAACAGCTGTGCTAAATTTGGCGGCGCTGCGCATCACCGTTTTCCCACTATTCTTGTAAAAATATCGGGGGTAAAGTGACCCCCACCAGGGCGGAGGTTCAACTTCAACGACCGTGTCCCATTTCACACCACCATGATCACACCACCACTGCAGGGTCTATCTATCGAAACATTCCTCAAGTCGTTATCGAGGGCCATAAATCGCCAATCGTTCTAACACCCAACACGACAGTCTGACAATGGCTCGTGAGATCTCGTGTAACCCAGCCGCCACCGACCCCGCCACACAGGCACTGTTCTCAACCTCCGCGTTCAGCTGTTCGGTTGTTCATTGCCACTTGGCCTGCAGCCACGATCAATCTCAGCTCGAGCGGAAGCTCTTGATTGGAGGCTCTGGAGGCTTTATTGGAGGGCTTCGACCTGACGCAGTCGCGCCTCCCAACAGAGATAGGATCGAGCCATTCACTGCGCGCATCAGTGGGTTTGTTCGCTGATGTTGGTGCCACAGAGAGAAGTGGCAAAGAGCGGCGTGACCGGAGGGGATTTCCGGCGAGGGGATATCCGCTTCACGTTTGTGTCACTGCAGGTCGTATAACGTGACCCGTGACCCGACCCATGCGCCATGGAGTGACATGGAGCACTGAGGACGTGTGAGGTCATGTGGGGTCACCCAGGATGAGGTCACTAAAATGCACACGGGTCACGGGGCTTAGGTGTTGACGAACTAGACGGGTCTGGTAGATACCGAGGTCACTAAAGGGCTTCCCGGGGTCACGAGGGTCAGGCGAGATCCCCCAGAAAACTTGCCTAGCGTGAACACTTGGAGTCAGCTGTATCCCTTTCGGGCCTTGCGTTCCGCACTGACAGCTGACAGCCCAGACCTGCAGCGTCACTGCGTGCGTCATGCGAGGCAAAAACGTCAGGAACGTCATGGCTTCATTACCCGCGTCGCGATGACACATCGCTGCTGACATCGCGTCGCTCTGACACGCGCTGACGACACAGTGACCTTTCTGCGGTCACCGGCTCGATCCGCGGCACCCGCTTGTTTGGTCCGTTACCATGGCCGCTCAGTCATGCTCGGTTGGGCCCGTTCGCTAATCCATCTGCTCTGTCAACCGTTGAGGGTAACCATGCGGCAAAGTCATATCTGCAGGGATGATTACATTCGACACAGGAGTTGGCCAGCAGCAGCGCGTGGGACGATGTGATGTGTGGTCAGGAGCGGTGTGGAGCGGGGTGGCGTGGAACTCCGAGCGGGACGGGGCGGGGCTTGATTGGTCCTCACGCGCAGTGTTTCGGTGGCGATGACTGGCGCGTTTGCGGCGGTTAGATGCCGCGTCACACCGTCAGCTGTGCGCCGCGTCGCCGACACGCGGCGCGATCCGGCGTGACTGGGCTGAGGCACGGCGCGACCGCTCGCCCGAAAACATCGGCTATGTCCTCCCGGTCCGCCGCGGCGGCCTCAGTCGTGCCGAACAATGTCCCGAACGCCGCGCGGAAAACAACGGCTGCGTTCGTCTCGCCGGCTCCCGCGGTATTGGCGAACAGAGGCTGTGTTCGTCGTTTGGAATGTGGACCACCCCGGTCGTGCCGATCGACAGGTCGAAGCGGCGCGGTGCGGCGCTGTGTGGCGTGGTGCGGCGGTGATGCGGCGTGGTGCGGCGCTGTGAGGTGCGGTGCGGCGTGGTGCGGCGCTGTGCGGCGCTGTGCGGCGTGGTGCGGCGCTGTGTGGCGTGGTGCGGCGCTGTGTGGCGTGGTGCGGCGCAGTGCGGCGGTGATGCGACTGTTTGCCGGTGTCCGGAGACGCCTCGGGGCTGGAGGCGCCACTGCCGGATGTTGAAGTGGCCACTCCTGTCCCGGATGTGTGCGATGAGGCCGCCCGTCCGCCCCCGCCCCCGCCGCTTCCGTAACCAAACGATCGAATAGTGTGTGTATGATTTTTCGAAGTTATGTTTTGCTTGCAGATTTGATCAGCCTTGCGGCGCTCCGAAACCACAGTCCACACAAATTATACATTTAAAGCCCACACAAGTGATCGCTTTATCGCATACCTACCATATCTGAACCGATTCGATTAGAAATGCATGTTTTCAGAAGGTTCCAATGTCGATATGGTCTATTGGTTAGGCCCATCAAATGTTTCTTCAAATATTGATATTAGCCGTTTTCACGATGGATTATTTTGCGCGAAATGTTTTAAAATGTTTTAAAATGTTTTGGTAGACAGCCGTTTTTCACGATGGGACTAATTTGCGAGAAATGTTTTAACCCTCGCCCTATGGTCCCGTAGAGCGAGGGTTAAAACATTTTTTCTCGCAAATTAGTCAATCGTGAAAACGGCTTCTACTAAAACGTTTTAAAACATTTTTTTTTAAAACATTTCGCGCAAAATAATTCATCGTAAACACGGCTATTGTTGATAAGGTCACTGACCGCGGTAACTAACTGATCAAATGACTGGAACTGGGTGGACCGTTAATTTCAAGATACGGGAAACTTTCCCCAATACATATAACGGATCGCCTCGGTGATCAGGTGACTAGTGACGTCACAGGACAAGATATGTGTTTATCCACGCAATAATCTTTCGTCAGCAAAGGGCTTAAATTGCATTTTTCCACTGAAATAATATACGTTATTTTCTGCAGTTCCTGATATAACTTGTTTTGGTTTCCCAGACCCAAACCCTACTACAGAGCCTTCAGGTTTTCGCCGCTTTTGGCTGGTCTTGTCGGCAGGCGATGACGCTCTCATATTCAACTTCCCACACAATCAGTGCTCCAATTTGACAAAGAGCAGGATAATAACCACCGTAACCACGAGTTAACGATCATGAAATGACTGCGGGAAATGTCTCCCGTGAGACCTTCGCCCGCGGCAAACTAGCGGACACCTGGACTGGACGGCATCCCTCGCTCTGTTCCCGAGCTGGCCGCTCCACGACGCAGTAGAAGGGCACCTTCACGACACCTCACCCTTCCGCGAGGACCGACGCTCTGTACGTGTGGCTCGTGAAAGCGTGCATCGTGACTTTGTATGACTCATGACTCACTGCAATTATTTATGTGACGTGACTCGGGATTCTTTACAATGCTCAAGTGACGTGTTAAACTCATGTTTGACTGTATGCTACTGGAAGACATTGCAGGTGACTCTGCAAGACTTTGTGTAACCCTATGCGACTCTGCGTGACTCTGCGTGACTCTGCGTGACTCTGCGTGAGTCTGCGTGACTCTGCGTGACTCTGCGTGACTCTGCGTGACTCTGTGTCACTCTGTGTGACGCTGTGACAGCCGTGTGACTGTGTGACTCTGGTGTGTGACTCTGTTTGACTCTGGTGTGTGACTATGTGTGACTCTGAGTAACTGTGTGTGACTCAGAGTAACTGTGTGTGCCTCTCTGTGTGACTCTATGTGACTCGTGACTCTGTGTGACTCTGTGTGACTCTGTGTGACTCGTGACTCTATGTGACTCTTGTCTCACCGCACTGTTCTCGTCTCTCCTCAGACGACATGCGGAGCGACAGTGACAGTCTGCAGTCTGGTCCGGCCAGTCAGGACTGGTCAGCCGGCTCCGATGACGATGACGATGACGAGGAGACCTCGCCGGCGGCGCTGGTGGCCGGTCCCGTCGGCTGGACCTGGTGTCTGGAGCCGTCCGACTCCACTGGCGCCGCCGACGACTGGGGATCCGAAGGTCAGTATCAGAGGGCAGGACTGAGGAGCAGTCACTGGGGAGGACTGGGGATCAGTCACTGGGGGAGAGGACTGAGGATCAGTCACTGGGGAGGACTGAGGATCAGTCACTGGGGAGGACTGAGGATCAGTCACTGGGGAAGGACTGAGGCTCTGTCACTGGGAGTGGTGGGAGAGGGAAGGTCAGAAGGTCTATGGAGGCATTGGGGCTTTTACGACTACGCTACTGGCTTCATTTATGGCTGGGTCTCCGACGGTCAGAGAGTCCGTACTCTGTAACACGTGGAGCATGGCCCACGGGGGAATGGTCATTACCTAATGAGAAGAGATTGGGACCGGGAGGTCGGTCCTAGAGGAGAGGACCGGGGATCGAAATGTGCATCACACGGGAGAGATGGGAACCAGTCGGTTGGTCACAGGGCAGAAATGCGGTTAGGTTAGTCTCACAGGCAGGAATGGGCTTAAGTCGGTGATATGGGAAGACGGTGGTTCAGGTCAGTCCTCGGGAGGATTTAGGGTTCAGGAGTGAACCACAGAGGAGGACTGAGTTCAGGCCAGTTACATAGGGGGACAGTTTAAGATCAGTTACAGAACGGGGATGCGCGAATGGGGATCCTGGCATATGAGAGAACGGAGCCGCAATAAACTAATCTGAATCTAAATCTGAATCTGGGAGGACCTCAGCTCAGATCAGTCGGAGGTTAGGGAAGACAGGGTTCAGAGCAGGTTATTAGCAGTGCGTCACGTGTTATAGCTTAGTAGGTCAGTGAAGCGACTGTTGCGACGGCTGAGCGTGAGAAAGACGGCAAAAAATCGCCGACAAATGAGGATTACTTCAGTCAAAGACAGGAAAGAGCGCTATCATGATTAATTAAGGTAAAAGCCCATTATGTAACCTGTGACTAAGACGTATCGCGTAGTAAAAGCACTCATCAAGCTTATAATGATGTTACACTCACTCGGGTCAGGCTGGTCCACACTGGCGGATTCATTTCAGTAAGTTCAAAGTTGCCGTAGTCAGCTCGTGCATTTAGTCGAAATATGACCCTTGCTATTACCGAGGGACACCGAAGTGTTGTTGAAATAAGATTTCAGTGATTTAACATTATTTGCCAGACATATTGTACCTCCAGAGTATCTACTCTGTATCCTACATAGCTAAAACGGTACCTACATGCAATGTTTGCCTACGGTAATCCCACTTTTCTACCCACACCCATTTTAGGCTATCCTGTTGGTCAAGGTTCGCAAATGCAGCAAATTTGATCACGAACGTTGCTAAGCGGCAGCACAATATACACGCTACATCGCCAGTTGCCTTTCCTTCTTATCGATGGTATTCTTGGTCCGTGCTGTTGATCACGTTGCAGAAACGCAACGTAAGTAAAACAGTACGCCGACCACGAATAACACGCTGCCACACCCTGACCCCTGTTGCCGTGGTATGGAGTGCCATTGGTAAATGCTGTGTCAGCTACTGAGCTTCTACCTCGGTCATATCGCTGCAAGCCTCCTGAAGCTGTGATATAGTTACTTTATCGCGGGGCAGTGAGGCGCAGCAAGAGAACTTTAGTCTCTCGAGATGGTCTTTCGTGGAAATCCCTAACAGAAGAGCTGGAGGCAGCCATTCCTTACCTGCGCCACTTGTGTGCAGTGCAGTCTGTACCTATAGGCACTGGTGCAGAACACTCCTTAATATGCATACTTTGGTTGATGTATAACAGGCAGGCATGCTTTTGGTGGAAGGCATGCTACATTTTCATTATTATTATCAATTAAACGTACCACAAAAGATTAAGCCTAAAATTAACTTAGACGGAAGGACTTCTGGACTGTCTGCGACCTGTGCAAATATTACAAGGTCACTACTTAATAATGCAAGCGCTGCCAGGTGCTGGGCTGAGACGAGGGCAGCAATCTGGTAAATTCGCTCATAATTTGCCTGCTAATTAGACCGGAAGTCATGCGCCAGCGCCTCTATTTAACGAGACACTGCACTCATTACGTCATATACGGGCGGATCTGAGGCGCGTGGGTGTTGCATGCAGCGAAAGGGAGGGAGTTGTGAAAGTTCCATGCCACGTCGGCGGGCTCGAACTCGGGCGGACTGGGGTGGGGATTTCTCAGATGAGGCGATAAACATGTGCGACTTCTAGTTCATGTCTAGTTTGTTGCTCGACGTGTGACGTAGCAATACCAGCCCGGCGGTTAATTTTCCTTTGAGGTATACAATTTGTAGATGATACTGATAGGTAGGTAAACTTTCCCGCGATTACGCGGCGAGCGACACTTACGCATTGGAAATTGTGCGAACGCGAGGATAGCACTTTGTATCGATTTATCTTACTTATATTTATATTTTGCACCTATAGGTATTGTCTTGACAAGTATTTGTGGTTAAAAATGTCATCAGAAATGGAAGGTGGTCGGAGACGTACATCATATGGAAACTGTGATCTGGCGAAGAGCGAGCCAAACAATTCCTTATATAGCCACCCGTTGAGCGTTAAGGCGTATAGTTCTGATGCAGGCAGTGTGACGACCGCAACTGTATTAAATGTTCTGATAATGTATCACTATAGCATTATTTATCGTTTGTCAAAAATTGCGTAAAAATTATCAATAACATGACAAATATATATAAAGTAATGTTACACAGTTGACCGTATTTAACTTTTGAAACTTAGTGCAGTCTCTAATATACCTACTTATGGATGTTTTCACATAACACTTCAACAAAAACAACCAAACGTTTCCAAATACATTTCAGATATCCTCTTATGCCGATATCTCCTGCATAAAACGCGGTCGGCCCGCTCGAAGCTCCGGTACCTAGCACGTTCCTGCCCAACAATACAGTTAGCAGTGTGTTATCCAGCCCAGCGGCCCAGCAGCGTGTTATCCTGCCCAGCGGCCCAGCAGCGTGTTATCCTGCCCAGCGGCCCAGCACGTCGCGCTGGTACCCAGCAGCGTGGCGTGTGTGCCGGTCAATAGAACCGTCACGTCCCGCCGTCACGGGTCGTCACGTCTCGCCGTCACGGGTCGGCGAGCGTGTCACAGTGACGTGGGAGCGGCGCGCGGTATAGACGTGACCCGTTACTGAGGACAATCCAGTCCGTGAGAGACTATACTGGCCTGGCCGACTGTGGCACGGGATGAGACGGCTGTCGTCAGTCGTGGCACTACCTTCAATAGACTGTGAGGCGACTGTGGAACAAGATTGCATGGCTGCTGTTCCTTGCCGACGCGGTAAAGACGACCAATAATCTAGAAAGCATGGATTTGTTCTTAGAATTGCGGTCTGACAATTGTCCGTCTGTGTTAACCACACGCGTCTCTGGCTTAGCAGGGTACTCGCAAGTTGCATTCACACAACACCACCGCGCTCTGGCGCCGCCGCATCAAAGCAGCGCTCATGGCAGAATGGGCGTCACCCTTCGCTTCGGGGCGGTGCACGAGCCGGATAAAACAGTGATTGTGGAGCGCCATCAGCGTAACATCAAGATGCCGGTCCCTTGCTCATGATGTACGATCGGCGGGTCGGGAGCACCGCTACAGCAGTATGACGCCCACGCGACGGTCAGCGGCCAAGGGAGCTGGACGCCACTGCAGACTGGTTTGGTCTGTTGCAGCGGGTCGTGACCCGCCGGGAGGCAGGGCCAGACGGGGCCGGACGGGGTCGGACGGGTGACGCCCGTAACCGTACGTGGTGGCAGGCGACGGTGGTGACGGACCTGGCGGTAAACATGTTGTGTTGTGGCGGTCGGCGTTACGAGTCGTGTGTTTTTGTCCCAAGATGCGATATTTGTGCAAGTGCAGGCAGCCCGGTGCTGCGCTCCGCTCTTAATGCGCGATCTGAGAGGAATTTATGAAGTTACCGATTTTGGCGACTGTTTGAAACGCACGAGTGAAAACCGAGGCCGCCACTTCTGCCTGCCCGGTCGTTGTTAGGGCTAGGTTAAGCTAAGCTAGTTCAGGTAGGGGCTGCTGAGTGGTACACGACCCTCTCCGCGACCCGAGGGACAGTGCTGCCTCCCTCTCCTCCCCCCGTGGCCGAGTGACAGCGCTGTCTGCCGCGGCGTGGGCGGCCGGCTCGGCACCGGACACGCTCCTTTCTCGTCCCGTCCAGCCATAACCGGCTACCGATCACCCCCGCTAAGGGCCGCTGACGTGGCGCACCGATCGGACATGCTGCCGATCGCAGCGGGCCGGCACAGGTGCCCGCCGGACTTTCACGAGGTCACGGCCGACCCCCGGACGGCCGGCAGACGTACCGCTACCTGGCGCTCACCCGGCGGCTGGTATAGAGGAGAGCCCGTTACATGGCACAGAGCGGGACGGGATGGAGACGGAGACGGAGACCAGAGGACAGAGACAGAGAAGAGGACAGAACAGAGACGGAGACCGGAGACGGAGACGGAGAGGAACGGAGGACGAGACGAGACAGAGACAGAGACAGAGAGACAGAGACAGAGACAGAGACAGAGACAGAGACAGAGACAGAGACAGAGACAGAGACAGAGAGGGACCGGGACGGGATATATAGCTGGCTTGAGTGGGCACGGGCAGTAGAGACTAGAGACTGTAGTCCCCGGGTCAGCTCATCGTGCAGGCAGGCAATCGAGTCGCCCGGCATACCTCGCACAGGACGTCACACATCGCCCATTCGGCAGGCATAATACACACCACGTCACACCGCCCATAATACACATCACGTCACACCGCCTACACAACCCTAGGCCGAGTGCCGCCGCCGCTGTCAGTGATGTCAGCATTGGCAAATCGCCAGTTGGAAGTTGCGCAAACACGCATTGCACGGAGCACCGAGTGAGGTGCCCCCCCCCCCCATGTTGTTGACGTGAGGCAGGAGGCAGCGGTGTCGATTTATGAAAATTATTGGGGGGGGGGTCCTAATGCTTACTTTATATATTTCAACTCCATTCTTACCATGCAACGCCATAGGCCTGATGTTAAAATTTAGAATTATTGGGGGGCGCCCCCCCCAAAGTATACAAAACGACACCGGTGGCAGGAGGGCCCCGGTTGTTGATGTGAGGCAGGGGTGACCCCGATTGTTGATGTGAGAAAGGGGTTCCCCGGGTTGTTGATGTGAGGAAGGGGTTGCCCGGGTTGTCAATGTGAGGCAGGGGTTCTCCCGGTTGTTGTGAGGAAGGGGTTCCCCCGGTTGTTGATGTGAGGCAGGGGTTCCCGGGGTTGTTCCCGGGGTTGTTGAAATGAGGCAGGGGTGCCCCCGGTTGGTTTTTGCGGGGAGGTGTTTGATGTGGTTCATCGAGTATAGGAGCACCCGAGGCTGGCTGTTGTGAAGCAGTCTGGTGGTGTGGTCCGGGGAATCGGTGGCCTTCTGGGGCTGGTGTAGCAGAGTCTGGTGGTGTGGTCCGGGGAATCGGTGGCCTTCTGGGGCTGCAGGGTGACGTCCTGACGGTCACGGAGCCGTGCACTGCGCCATTGTCACTGCTGGCCCGTGTCGCACTGTCCGAGCGGTGGTGTGTATGTGTGGCTGTGTGGCGACGTGCGTCTTAGAGCTGCAGGTTCTCAGGCCAGAAACGAGCCGGTGTTGAAAGCTTAGCACTAAGTGTGAACCGAGGCTCGTTTTTCACCCTCACTGGTGCACCGCAATTTGAAATAGTACCTACACCACGCGGTGTTGATGTGTGCTTGCGTGCGTGCGTGCTGGCGAGTAGCCGCCGCATTGACAGCGTTGTTAGTGTCACACGTGGCGCGCCGCGCGCCGCTGTACGGCCACGGACGGTGCGTGCGTGTTACGGGCCCTGCAGGGAGGTGACGGAATTGTGACGTAGTCTGACATTGGTGACCGGATGGTGGTGATGACGCTGCACCTGCATGACAAGGATCTGTCTGTCTGACGTGGGGCATGCTTGTCCGGCGTGCTGAGGGGAGGGTGGAGTCGGACTTTGTCGTCTTCCTAAGGCGGCTGGTAAACGGGCATTCGTAGTGCTGTTAAAACGTACAGAGGTAAAACATGGAAACTGGAAAGGTGTCACACGATTACAAACGCTTTCAGTATATGCCGTACAAAGCAAAACCTAAGTTTACTTACCGAAAGCAGTGACCTGGGGCGTTCTGATGGATATGATTACGCTTTGGTTGCATAATTTGGCGGAATTAATTTAAAAACTATTGTAATTGCTTGGCAGGTTTTCATGGTTTTTCCACCTCTGCAGACGCGCGCCTCCGGCAGATGCCTTTCTGACGTAATTGGCTCACGAATCGCCCACCGAACCGAACAACGGGTAATCTGAATAGGGCGGGCCTGATTATACTGCGTTATACTGCGCCTTCCAGGAAGCTGACGTCACCAGACGTTCATGTATTATGTAGGCACCTCGCGGCAACACTAGAACTGACGCTGCCGCCAACCCGTGTAAATAAATGAGCACTGCAGGGGCCTGTTCTGCGAAGGTACAGGTGTTCGGTGTTATGGCGTGGTAGCCAAGGCCAACGACTGAGCGCGTGTGACGTGAAAATAGAGACGGGATGTGTTTCGTATAGCAGCTCAGGGCAAGCACCTGTTGAACATTGCGCCTCAGCTGTGACTGTGCACTGTGCAGGGTATCCGGGAGGACACAGACACCGGACCTGTCGCTGGTACGGCTGACGGTAAAACTGGTCACTCGGCGGCGTCTGGCGTCAGGCGGCGAGTTCCAGGGAAATGGCCTTGCCTTGTCACTTCAGCGAACACCGCCGCATGATCGTTGACGTCGGTATCAGCAATACGACGGCCGAGACATGACACATGAGATCCTATCACGTGTCAGACAGTCAGAATATCGCCCAAATGTCCCGTACCGTCCCGGTTCCCCAGTGTTCGCTCTGAATCCTGCGCCGTGAGAGGATGACGAGTCGTAGCTGCTACACGGGTGAATGAATCGCAGGAATGCGGTGCACATGTGCACTTAGTGTGCATAGCTAATGCTCCCGGCACGCTGGCGTTGGTACGTGTGAGACTGCAGTGTGCGGATATCGTACGTGGCCGTGTATACCGCGCCAGTCGTGACAGGACTACCAGCAGTGCTGGAGCTGCTGTATACGGCGAACTATGACTACCAGCATGCTGGAAGCTGCTGTGATGCGGCGAACTATGACTACAGCAGCTGGCTGGGACTTGCTTGTGATACGGCGAACTATGACTACCAGCAGTGTTGGGAAGCTGCTGTGATGCGGCGACTATGATACCAGCAGTGCTGGAGCTGCTGTAATACGGCGAACTATGACTACCAGCAGTGCTGGAGCTGCTGTAATGTGGTGAACTATGACTACCAGCAGTGCTGGAGCTGCTGTGATACGGCGAACTATGACTACCAGCAGTGCTGGAACTGCTGTAATACGGCGAACTATGACTACCAGCAGTGCTGGAGCTGCTGTGATACGGCGAACTGTGACTACCAGCCCAGTGTGGACTGCTGCGATACGGCGAACTATGACTACCAGCAGTGCTGGAGCTCTGTGATGCGGCGAACTATGGACTTACCAGCAGTGTGGAGTGCTGTGATGCGGCGAACTATGACTACCAGCAGTGCTGAGCTGCCTGTTCTATGCCGGCGAACTATGATTACCAGCAGTGCTTGGAGCTGCGTAATACGGCGACTAATGACCACCGGGCAGTGCGGAGCTGCTGTTGATACGGCGAAACTATGACTACCAGCAGTGCTGGAGCTGCGTGATGCGGCGAACTAATGACTACAGCAGTGCTGGAGCTGCTGTGTGATGCGCGCGAACTATGACTACCAGGGCAGTTGCTGGAGCTGCTGTGATGCGGCGGCCGGCGGTGTTCTCCTTTTATCGAGGAATCAAACAGTATTATTGTTAAGAGAATGGGCGTAACTTGCAGTTACGTGATGTTTGTTGTAATATTTTTCATTGGAGAAGGTGATGACGAATTATTCGTCGCGCAGGAATACATGAGATAGCATCTGGTACGTTAGAATTAACACTGGAATGGAATTTAACCCTACAATAAATATACATAGAACCCAATTAATATCTTAACTCAATGTATATATTGCATTAGTATCGCATCTCTCAGTTTACTGGAGTCGACCGGTGTGTGGTATTTGCTGCATTATTTTACAGTTATGTCCTTCTGTCCTTTTCAGACGAGTGCGAGCCGACGCCGCGTATTCGGAGGGCCTCGGCTGGGGACGAGGCGATGGAGCTGGACAGTCTGGGGCACAGTCACCTCATGGACTGGGTACAGCCGCTCACCAAGTCCTGCGTCGGCGCACCTCTGTTCAGCGGCTTCCCGCCTGCCCGCCCGCTCGCCGCCACCACCACCGCCGCCTGGCGTCACTCCCCGGACTTACTATCTCAGGCGGCGCCACCGTCGCACGACGACCTCCGAGGCCACCACTGGCGCGTGGACAATGAACCAATCAGTGCGGAACTGAACTGTGGCCTCAATGCGCGCCGGCACAGCGACCCTGGCACCTGCGGTGGCGAGGCCGGCCGACTGGTGACCGACCCGCGCTCGTCCAGTGCCATCGATGACCGTCTGGTGACCGCGGGCCGGTCCGTGTCACCGCAGGGTCACCCGGGGTCACCGGTGCAGCCCGCTCCCACGCCACGAGCGGCCGACTGTGGGAGCGACGCGCCGGTCATCGGTCACGACCCAGCGACCAAGGTCCTGGGAGCGGCACGCAACGCCCAATTGGCGGCCAGCGTCGCAGAAAGGAGCGCCATCAGTGCGGAGCGGCTGGTTGTCACGTCGACACCCAGCGGTACGAGCGGCGCCACTGGAGCGGTGGAGGTGGACGTGTGCACACAGGACGCCCCGGCTGCCGCTGACGATCCGAAGTGGGACCTGGGCAGCTGCGAGGACTTTGAGAACCTCGACCGGCGGATTGAGTCTCTGACGTTCGACTTCGAGGAGGAGGAGCGCACGCTGCAGACACTGGAGGATCTGGAGTCGGATTCCGACCAGCAGCGGCGACGGTACCAGCGGTTCGTCACCTCTCAGCAGACCCCGCAGGAGGAGTCTGAGCAGCGCTGTGGCGCCGTGCGGCGGTTCCACAGCTCTGGAGACCTGACGATGCTCGGCGACGACGTGCGGCCTCGTGTCGAGCGGCCGACGCCGCGGCGCGGATCGACCAAGACGCAGCGTCTCGACAGTGACGAGAATGGCGCGCGGCAGACGACGCTCGGCGCCCCGGAGACGACAGTGCCGCGGCTGCACGCGCGCGTCGAGCTGCTGCGCCACTCTAGTGAAAACCTCAGTGAGGACTCCGGGTTCGGCGAGCAGCCGGCCGGCGCGCGTAGCTCCTCCGAGGCGAGCTCGCCGCCGCCGAGTCTGTCGCTCTCCACCCCTCGAGAGGAGACGACCGGACAGACGGAGACGCCGTCCAGCCGGCTCAGCCGCCGCTCGCAGTCGACGCCGGACCTGAGCCCGAGCGCGCAGCGCCGCTGGCGGCTGCTGGAGCTGATCGGGCGCGACGAGCGGCGTCGCACCCGGGTGTATGTGGACGCCGCGGCGTCAGACGCCAGGGACACGGCGTCGCTGGACGACAGGACGCCTGGATCGGCGACGACGCAGCGGCAGCCGAGTCTCGAGTCGGCGGAGGCTGCGCCTTCGGCTGCTGGGAAGGAACGACCCACCCCGGCGCCTCGTGCCGCGCTCTCCAAACCGGCGGCTGTGTACCAAAACGTCCCGCCCAACGCCTGGCTGGCGGCGCAGGCGGCGAGCGGCGACGGGAAGGAGGCGCCTCGTCGGAACACGCAGGTAAACAGCAGATCCAGTTCCGGCGGTGACCCCAAGTACCCCCTGCAGGACTCAGGTATGTGCAGTGAGCAGCGTTATGGCGCGGTGGCGGAGCGACCGACGCCGGCGACCCGTGGGTTTGCACGAGCCACGCCCGACCCGCCGCTCGACTGTGACCAAGGTGCCAGTGACGATTCGGTGACGGTTCGCGCGGTGACCTTCCGCTTGCAGCCCGAGCTGAACGGACCCGCAGAGATCGGCGACTCTGAGTTTACTGGCGCCGACGCCAGATGGCAGGCTATGTCCGACCGCGCGACGCATGATGCAGAGCGCGGCCCCGAGCCGCGCGACATCTATCTGACAGGACACGAACCTCAACCTTCCCTGATCCACCGCCGGGCGGCCGGCCGACCCAAACCGCTCGACATCGCGTCCGCGCAGGAATTCCTGTTGCTGGAGGGGGCGGAGGGGGAGCGTTTCGCAACGGATGCGTTCGCGTTCTTACCGGACGCAGCGGACGAGACGCGTCACATCCGCACCGCGGGGCCGGCAGAGGGGGCGGCCGGCGCGGCAGCAGGGGCGGCGGCGGGGGTGAACGGGGCGGCAGCGGGGGCGGCCAACTGGCCAATCGTGGCACCGGCGGCGGCGCGCCCGGCCGCGCCTGGAAATAGGCGGTCGCTCAGTCAGTGGGACCTGTCGACGGAGGCGGACGGGTGGGGCGCTCGGGAGCTGGCCAGCCGCGTGTTCGGCGGCAGTGTTCAGGACCTCAGCTCGTGTAGTGACGTCATGGCCGTGCCGCGTCAGGAGCCGCGCGGCTGGGGGCGGTCCGAGCCGGCCGTGCCCCCGGCGTCAGCGGCACATATCTCCCGCCTGCACACCCACGGCCTCGGCTACCCAGACTGGCTGGATACGAGCATGGAGCCACCGGACACAGGCGAGGCCAGCTCGGTGGGTGGCTTCTTCTCGCGCGTTGCCGTAGCTGCGGCGCCGCCGAACGCTTCAGGTCTCCCCGGGCTGGTGCAGGGCTCCAGCCGCTCCGAGTCCGACAGCAGCCGGTCAGCGGCCGGCGCTGTCCGCCGGTACGGCCCGCAGAGCTCCGTGGAGGTCCGCATCAACAGACAGGACGCCAAGCCTCCGCCAGCCGCCGCCGGCCGCGTCAAGGGCGTCCAGTTCAGCCCTCTCGTGTCAGAGGTCCGCTGGCGTGAGACGTACCTCGACGAGGACTCAGCGGACGGTGGTCGCAGTCTGTCACCGGCGTGGGACGATCGGGACTCGAGCGACGGCCGGGAGGACTCGGGCACGCCGCCTCGACCGCCGCTGCCGACTCAGCACTCGGAGATGCGTCACGCCTCCGCCCCGACCGCCTCCGCCGGCGCCCCGACCGCCTCCGGCGGCGCGCCGCAGCCGCCGCCACGCACAGACAGTCGTCCGGCGGCGGCGCGACCGGCCGACACGCAGCGGCTGCGCGTCTCGTTCCCGGTGGACAGCGGAGACGGCGGCGGCGTGCGGCGCCAGGTGGTCACATGCGAGCGGGCCGCCGACGCGACGACGCAGCTACGCACCGACGGAGCTGAGATGGAGCGACGGAGGAACGGCAGCCTGGCGACACCACCGGCGGCGCCGAGAGTGACGACCGCGGAGAAGCCTCGGACGATGATGGAGCGGTTCGGACTGGGGATCCTGTCAGGCGGCAGGCGGCGGTCGGCAGGTGGTTCGGAGCGGGCTAGTCCCGCCGCTCGCCGCTCGCCGTCGCCAGGAGTGAGCAGTGTCGTCGTGAGGGAGACGGAGATCGTCCGTCCGCGGCCCGAGGTGGTGACCGCCGTGCCAGCGCCCTCGTTCGACGTCAGAGGTCGCGATGTGGTCACGTCAGCCCCGATGGCGGCTGTGCGGACCGTGTCGCCAGCAGAGGCAGCGGCGGTGGGGAAGGAGTGGGATGTCTCCAGTCGAGGAAGTTCGGTGGAGAAGGCGGTGGCGTCGCAGCCAGCTCATCAGAGACTGGCGGACCGTCTCGGCCGGCTGAACGCCGTCAACTCAACACCAGACTCGGAATTATCGGCAGCGCCTGAGGAATCCACCGCCAAGCCGCCGCTGCCGCCTCGGATCACCCCGAGCCAGGTGACGCGGGCACGCCTCAGCTGTGCACGGCACCAGTTCCTGACCACGGCGAGCACGGCGAGCACGGCAAGCACGGCAGGTACGGCGGGCACGCCGGACGGCCCGCAGCCGTGGGGACCGGCCCTGCGCGCCGTACCACCTCCGCCGATCCCCGACACCGCACGGAGCGGAGGTGCCGCGATAGAGGTGAGGGACGCCTTCGAGCGGTTCCGTCTTCAGGCGAGGGAAGACCGGGAGCGCCTAGCGCAGAGCACACCGGACCTCAGCCTGATCGAGACCACCACCAAGCGTCTGGTGCGGCCACCGTCCCCTGCACCCCAGCCGCGGCCCGTCGAGACGCGAGCCCGGCGCCACGACGACGGGTACGAGATCGACTGGGGAGAGTCGATTTCGACGGTACGGCCTGCTAGAGGAGCGATGACAGCGGCTGCTCCGGCAGCAAGGGCCTGGCCGAACCTCCTGCCGGCGCGGCCGCAGCCGGCAATCGAGCTGCCTTGCCAGGAGACAGACCTGGACGCCATCGTGCGCGGACTGCAGGAGTTTATCGACGAGATCTCACCGCGCAGGGAGAAGGCGAAGAGTCTGCTGAACCTGGAGGAAGCCGAGCAGCTGGGCCGGTCGTCAGCCACCGCTGGCTCCCGAGCCAAGTCGATGGAGTTTCTGCTGGACGATGAGAACAAGGCGACCACCCTGGTGAGTTGAGTTGAGTTGAGAGCGGGCGCACCGGCAAGCCTGGGCGCGGTCTTGCTCACCGTCTCGGTAGAGGTAGCGGATGGGGCACATCTGTCGGGCTCTGCGCTCAGCGATGGTAACACCTTCTTTCTCTCTCCGCATGTGTGACTAACTCTGCTGCATGAGGGACTGACTAGACGCGGCTTGCGCTTCAATTAACACTCGTGCGTTGGTGATTGAAGGAAGTCGTTCGGCGAAGGAGTATTGCTGCAACGTTGCGCATAAATGCGAAGAAGACGACATTTATATTGATTTGTCCGTATATATATGTGTCCATGCCGTTCTCTTACTCGAGTTACAAATTTGTTCCGAGGTTGTATAATCGCTGATCACCCTACTATAATTGATGTATTACTTATTGCATTATAGAACCAAAGACACCAAATACCGTTGAAACGGCAGTGACTAGGGACTAGCTAGGACCAGAAATTATCCGACGTGTGAAAACGTAAATATTTGCGGAAGTGTTGCCTTTAATTAAAATATCATTATGATATTGTTTTCGATGTCTGTGGGTCTGCCCCACCGTCCCACGAAAACTTAAAGCGGCCCAAACATGTCATCGGAAACTATTTACGCTAATCAGTTGTATTTTTATATAGGTCTGCACAAAAATGCGCCTTCTCTCACGTGATCTCAAATTATGCAATCGTTTACCTACCTCGCTTTTCCTTTATCCTTTACAACGGCATGCTGCACATTCCGTTTTGCGCAATACTCCTTCGCTAACCTGATTGGTGCTTCGGTTGCTGTAGATAAGGTAAGAGGGGAGGTTAAGCCTCTAACGGAGCACACACTAGTATGTCGTTGAAGTATGTCGCTATTCGCTGAGCCTTCTCACCATTTCGTAACTAAATCCGCAATAGTCTCTCTTTCACTACTGTATCCTCCGTCTCCTACCACAACCATCAAACATATTTCTCTCTTACTCTTAACCTATACACTTTATCGTCTTGTCAGCTTAGATCTGTTTGTCCAATCACCCAGGGGCGGATCCAGGAAAAAGTTTCGGGGGGGCACATTGGGCGTCAAAGGGCCCTGGAGCTAAAAAGGGCCCGAGCGTTTTACAGGTCTAAAAAGGCCTCCAGTCGGCTTTGAGAGTGCAATTTTCAAAGTGAAAGAAAGTCCTTGGCAGCCGCTTAAGAGAGCTCTTTTTCAGACCTGAAAGAGTCAAACATGCGGTTTGAGATGGCACTTGACAGCTTGAGGGCCGCTATGCAAGAAGCGACACCGAATTTTTTAGGGAAATCGGATGAAATGATTAAAAAATGGTTACCCTTTTTATGCGTGTATTTAAGCCCTTTGTAGCTTTGTAATGTGAATTTTACATGTTACAGTAGTATACTGTTATTTAGCGACGCCAAGCGGCGAAAAACTTTTACGGGTTTGCCTGATAAAATCCGAAAATATAGGCGATGGGCCTTGATGTGACGCCATGAAGCGCCGTAAAATTGTATTTTAAGGTCGTAAAAAATAAGTTTTGCAATTTGAACCACGACGTGAGTGGAGCCAATACTCAGGTAACCCTTTTCCTGGTTGCACATTATCGGTATGATTCAAAATATGGATTATGATAGGTAGTTTGTATTTTTACATAAGCTGCAAGGCACGTAGCTAGGATTTCGTCCCGGGGGGGAGGTGCCTGGAAAGGGCCCACTTCCCGAACGTCCGAAGGGACCCGTTCTCGAGCGTTGATAGGCCCTTCCCAAGCATTGAAAAAGGGCAAACAAAACAGATGGAAGGGCAAGTTAGCAAGGATCGATAATTCAGTATGATAAAGGTTACGGGCTGGGCCATACAACTTTTAGAAGCTGGAGATAGCAAACTATCATAAATAACTTCGGAACCAGCACAACGCAATTTTGAATCAGCTAGGTTACCAACTTAATAAAAAGATTCATAGCTTCCAAAGACATTGAACTTTTTTAAATCAATTGCGAAATTTTGAGTTGTATTGCTTGGATATCTATACATTTCTTTGAATTTCTCAATCATTATAATCAATGCGTCGCATTGCGTAAGTACGGAGCTATAACATGTTTTGCGTGGCGTTAAGGTGCGATAAAAGTAGCTAAAGCGATTATAATGCCCAGTCATGTAGAAAAAGAAGCAGCATGAAATAATGCGAGCGAGAAACGCATGTTTTTTTAACCCGCATATCATATAGTTTTGTACTTAAAATGCGGAGCGGCGCAAAAACTTTGAGTTTTTTACTTTCAATGGACAACTGTCATTTATACTGTTTTGAAAGGCCGAGGGTCACTTTAAATAGTTTAAGAAGCCCCTTCCGACCCTTTCAACGCCTTCCGACTTGTCAGGGACCTCATCTGGATCCGTGAAAGGCATGACGTGGGTGGGTGATATATATCTTAATATAAAAGAGGAACTTACTCCAAATATATAAATATGAAATCAGAACTTTCGGGTGGTACTGAATGCCGCTGACGAAAGGTGTTTCAATTTTACCTAAACTCCGTATATAATATGTGTATTGTGGATTAAGAATCTCGTTGCTATTTCAGATCCTTCCCTGAGATTCTCTTCGTGGCTTAGGGTTTTTTTGGTCTGACCAGGGACCCTCTACCTTCCAAAACCCTCTTGTGTGTCAAGGAGCCCATTCGGCTGTCCAGAGATCCCTCCGACTGGGCCAGGGAACTGCACTTGGATGCTTTGTCGCCGCTGCTGACATGCCTCATTGCTTCAGGCCTCAGGGCCCCTCCAACCTGCCAGGGGCCCTTCTGTCTGGCTAGGAACTCATCCGGCATGTTCAAATACCCTTCCGACCGGCCCAGGGGAACTCTTTTCGTCTAGCCAGGGCGCCCCTCTGACTTGCCCAGGAGCCCCTTTCGATCAGCCAGCGACTCTTCCTGGTCGGACTGCACTGGCTGCTTTGTCGCCCTGCCGATATGCATGCCGCTCAAGGGCCCCTCCGACCTGCCCTGGGCCCCTCCAGTGCCTGGCTAAGAAGCCAATTCGGTATCGTTCAGGGGCCCTTCTTACCCGCTCAGGGGCCTTTCGGTTTGGTCAGGGCCTCTCCGATCTGCACAGGGGCCTTCGACCTGCTCTGGGCACCCACTCCGTGCTGGCTTAAGGGCCGTTTTGGGCATGTTTAGGGGCTCTTCTGACCCTCCAGGGGGCCTTTCGGTCTGGTCAGGGCCCTTCAGATCCGCATAAGGGCCCTTCTGATCTGCATAGGGGGCCTTTTGGTCTGTATAGGGGGCCTCTAGCCTGCCCTTCTAGGGGTTTCCGTAAGACCTTGCTAAGGACTGTGTGGCTGTTTCTTGCCCTGCCGACATGCACAAGGGCCTCTCCGACCTGCCCAAAGGGCCCTCATTTGCTGGCTCAGGGGCCCATTTCGACCTGTTCAAGGTGGCCTCTGACCCGCTAAGGGAGCCCCTTTGGTCTAGCCAGGGGCCTCTCTGGCAGCGCAACCTGGCTGCTTTTGAACGTCCAAAGGGGCCCTCTGTTCTTTCAAGAGAGGCACTGGTGGTCCTTAAGGCCATGCTGAAATGCTTCTAAACTTTCTGAAGACCGCACGCTTCGCGTGGGTCTTTCGTCAACTTACAAGAGCCCATTTTTGGAAAATATTTCACTTCGCGCGGTATCGTCGGCCCTTTTCGGCGCGCTGCGCGCGCCGAAAAGGGCCCTTCTCAGATGTTTGGGAGGGGGCACGTGCCCCCTGTGCCCCCCCTCTGGATCCGCCCCTGCAATCACCCGTCTTAAATTCATGTAAAAACTAAAAAGCGAGCGTTTTGCAACAAATGCCTTCGGACTTAGGGCAGGCTCGGACGATAATCGGTGCTCCGTGGGGGGAAAGAAACCGTGGCTTAAAATTTCCAGTCATTTTAACCATTCGGTAAAACGTCGACTGACATTTACTATACGACGCCCTGAAAGCCCCATGTCATACATAGCTATAAAGCCTGCACGTTTGACTGACTAGCAATGCAGCCGAAATACATGACTTGCATTCCTCGATGAGGCCGCATCACGTAGCAAAGAACGTCTGCCAAAGAACGTTCGCCGCGACGCAACATGTGATAGTTCCCGACTTGGCTGCTATTGGGACACCCTGTGACCCTCGTGACACACCGGATTGGCATTGTGCCGATCTAGGCTGGCCTTCTGCCACATGCCAGGCGCACCGAAGCCGGGCTGTGGCTTTTCTAAGTATGCAAACAATGAAGGCATTTATTAGATGTCCAATGCCGATGGTTGCGCAGCGGTACTGGCTAGTCGCTTCTCCTATTTTATACTTATATTTATATCCTATTTTATAGCGGGATATTTATTTAATTACATATTTAGCATCATTCATCATGTTTTAGGTATGAGCGTGTGAATGTATGAGCGTGCGTACTTGTGTGCGAATTGCATGACTACAGCCGTAAGTGGGCTCCGACCTGTGGTTGTTCACTTTCAGAAACTAATAATAATAATAATAATAATAATAATAATAATAAACACCACTGGCAACCTGTAACAAACGTCGTACCTATCAGTGGCGGCGGAAGCGGGGGAGTGGGTGGGTGCGGAGTGGATAGCTTGCGCCATCTTCGGACAACTTCAGCACGATTCATATGGCAGATACACGGTGAAAATCGGACTGATGGACGATTCGCACCCCCTTCACTCGTCCCTGGCGAGATTTTGCGCCACTAGTCGTTATCATATGTTAGGCTCCATGTGGGACGTTGAGCGGCCAGACTGGCACGGCTGGTAGGCTGGTCTCCGCTCGCCGGCCAGTAACATTCCGGGGGGCGTTTTTAAATAAACTCGGCTGACGGATGGCAGAGGAGGCCGCCACCCGGCCGCCTGTGAGGGCGGACGGCAGTGTATGTGCAGCGCTGGACGGCGCGGCAAACATAGCACCGCTCTTTGGTCACTGTTGGCTGTGACTCAGCTGCTGGGTGACGTGGTGACCCGACGACCCGGTGACGGACGATCCGGTGACCCGGTGACCCGAGGGTCGGCGGCGTCAGAGGTGCTAGGGGCGCACGACCCGCGGCTGGTGGCCTCAGGAAGCAGCTGTTTGACTTGGCACTAGTCGGGACCGGCTTCGTAGGTTCCCGATCCATCAGCGGCTTATGAGACGGAACGTGACAGTCATCCTGTATGGAGATTCATAGAGATGGACTACCGAGTGTGGTCAAATGTGGCACATTGATCAGCCAGGGCCGTCTGTCTGTTCGAGACTCGTTTTAAGGTCATTTACGCACAGTTTCCGCTCATCCACTGCCCGTCCATTCCCTCAACTGAGCATATCCCGCTGTCCCATGTCGTCAAAAGTCTGGCAGACGTAACGGATGGTGGACGTAATTGGGCGTGGCCCGGTCTCTCCCCCCACATTAGGAGGTCCCGTTTAGATCCGTGGCGCCGGCAGGTCACAGAATGCAGTCACAAGCGCCAGCCGTCAGTCGGGAGCCTCTGACGTCACATGTCTCTGACGTCACGTCACGGCCCGCTGCGGTCCGCGGCGCCGCCATGTCGCCCCTCTGTCCTGTGTGGCCCGCCCCTGTCCTGTGAGGCTGGCAGAGGCTATCGTAATTATTCGTACAGGAGGCGCCGCCATGTCACCCCCTGTCCTCTGTGGACGTGACAGAGGCTGGGCAGAGGCTATGTAACAGAAGATGCGCTCTGGCCCACTGTCCACGCCCTTCCTGGTGGACGTAGACAATAGAGCGGTAGAGGCTATCGTACAGGACAGCTGCCATGTACTCCCTCTATCCTTGTGGAGCGGACTATGGCAACTGAGTAATTTTGCTCAAGAAATGTTTTTTGGATACCCGTGCACGAGCTACACAATATATGTAGAGGATCGTCCGCTCTATGCCCTCAGCTTTAACGCCTTCGACGGCTGATGTGTAAGAGACAGAGGCTTTGCACCGTACGTCAGAGAGCACATCCGCCGCGATCCGAGCTTTCGATTCAGGCGCACCCGTGCGAGCTGATAGGTGCCATGGGACTTGTGATTACCGAGGTGGGGAGGCAAGAACGGGAGGCGCCTCGCCCAAACTAAGCTAAAGAGTCAAATCCCTGCTGAATACTTACTGGCGTGACGAGAATTGGTTGTCATAGATCTTGTCATTTCAGTAAATGGCAAGCATTGTTGGATTAATGAAAACTACTAAGGTTGAAAGATAAAATGTGTTTCACTATTTACAGCAATCATACCAATGGAATTTCGTTTTGTATTATTTGCGCTCTACGATATCACACCACGATTGTTTGTTTAGTTTTCGTGAAATGATAAAGGCTGATATGCGAAGGACATACGTATAGTGATCTATGGAGCTGCAAAAGTCATGATGGTATCACCCTGTCCTCTGTGGAACACGCGAAGAGAATCAGTGCTAGCTGAGTAGCGTATGAGTACGAGCGGATGACGCCGCATGTCTCTGCCTTCTGTGGACGTGACAGAGGTGGGCAGAGCTATCGTCAGGGAGGCGCGCAGTCACCCCTGTCCTCTGTTGACGTGACAGAGGCTGGGCAGAGGCTATCGTACAGGAGGCGCCGCCATGTCACCCGCTGTCCTCTGTGGACGTGACAGAGGCTATCGTACATCATAACACAGAGCTGCAATACACGGAGATATGGAGCCGGCACCAGACATAGGGATTTTCCAAATGGGCTCGTTTGGTGCCGAGTCTACGCTGACTGACTTCCTGATATGTCGGACGTCCGACCTATTTAATCCTGTCAAACATGCGTCTTCAATTTATGCACAGTATGCAGTGCACGAGCTGTATTTGGCCTTGTAGGGTTTATCATGCCGTTTTGAGCGCTGCACTTCTTATCTTTGTCATTTACGTTACCTACACTTTTTAATGCCCTTGTTTATTGACTCTGCCTTTTCGATTTTAAACATTTAAGTCGGTCATGGCTATTGGCTATGCCGAGCCGAGCCGAACCCAGCCGAGCCGAGCCGAGCCCAGCCGAGCTGTGCCCGGCAGCGCGGCCGTGCCGTGCCGGGCCGATTTGAGCTGCGCAGAGCCGTGCCCAACAATGCAGCATTTCAGCTGGTGCGCATGCGGCGGCGGTGCGGCGGCCGCTGGGTATGGCACGAGGCCGTGACTAAATGCTCCGCTCCAGGCGTCGACACCGGAGGACCAGCAGAATTAATAGACGGACGTGCCTGAATACGCTCTAGGTGTGACTGGAATCTCGCTGAGGTGAATCACGTCGCAAACTTCAAATGGCGCTTTTTTCCGCATCGGTAGTCGGTCATAGACGTCATGTAAGTCCTTCTATAGTCAGACGGCTGTGGTGGGTGCGACCGTGGCCCATGAGTTGACCAGAGACATCTAAGCAACACACATTGTAGATCGTATTTAATTTCGCCCTATATCCTACAATATTAGGAATCAGAGTCATATATCTGTTTACCGAAACTCGTAACTTCTTTCCTCGGAAACTTAGGTACTGATTTCAGTCTACTTTGATGTCAAGTGACACATTTAATCGCAATGCCGAGCATTTTGCGCGCATTCCTGCGACTATTACCTCTGGGTCATGGCGTCGTCGGGTCCGTCGGGTCCGGTCGGGTCCGGTCGGTCGGTCGGGTCGGTCCAGATCACCCCTTGCCTTTGCCTATGCCGCCGCGCGCCGGCCGCCGCGAGTGGACCGTTTGACTTGTTACCGTGCGCTGATTGGCCGTCTGTCGCTGGCGGACCAGGGCCGTCGTCGCTGTGGACCCCAGGCCGTTACGCCTGTAGCCTGCCGCCCTGGCCGCTGCCGCTGGACGCCCGGCCGCCTCCGTGACGCCTTGCCGCCTTACGCCCATGCGTCTGTGATGCCTGTGCCGTCGGTGGCCGTCTTGTCCGTCTGTGCCGTCTTGTGCGTCGTGCCGGCGTGCCGTCGTGCCGTCTGTGCCGTCTGTGCGTCTGTGCCGTCTGTGCCGCCCATGCGCCCGTGACGCTTGCCGCGCTTGCGCTGTGACGCCGTTGGACGCTGGTGACCGCCGTTGCCAGCCTGTCCGCCTGTGACTCTTGTGCCCGCCCTTGCGCCAAGCGCCGTACGCTGTGCGCCCCATGCCGTCTGTGAGCCGTGACGCCTGCCGTCTGTCGCCTTGCCGTCTTGCCCTACGCCTGTGCCGCCGTGACCAAGTGACCCCGTGCGCCTTGCGCGTGCCGTCGTGCCGCCGTGCCGTCTGTGCCGCCATGCCGCCTGTACGCCTGTGAGCCTGTGCCTCCGTACGGCCGTGCGCCGTGGACGCCCGTACTGAGCGTGACCTGTGACCGGCTTGTGACGCTTGTGACGCCGTGACGCCTGTGACCCCCGACCGTTTGCGCCCGGCCGCGGTGACGTGGGTGACGCATAGGCGGCGATGACCGGCGCGTCGAGTAGGTATGTATCACCGCCACTATGGCGGTTGGCGGGGGCGGAGGCGGCTCCGATACCGCCCCCCCCGCCGCCCCGCCCCCTCGGCGATATCCGGTCACACGCAGTCGCGGTCAGTTCCGTTCAGTTCCGACGCCAGTCCAGTGGTTGCCAGCACGGCCGCGGAGCACGACGAGAGCACGGCTAGGGCACGGTTGCGGAGGACGGCCAGGGAACGTCCGAAACACGGCCGGAGAGCGACCAAGAGCGTCCGGGGCACAGCCGGAGCACGGCCTGGATAACGGTCGTAGAACGTCCTGAGCACGTCTGGAGCACAGCCAGAGTACGACCAGAGAGCGACCACAGAACGGCAGAGCACGGCGGAACGGCACAACGTCACAGTGACGTCCGCCGGTTGCCAGCGGCGCATTCGTCATGGGTTCGCTCAAGGGCCCGCCGGCGGCAGTTGACGGAGAGCTTTGAAGCTGGAGACAGATCGGAGGCGGACGCTGCTCTGGCTGCACGATCCCACGGTGGAGTAAGGAGACCGGACCAGTGCTAGCTCGACGTATCCGCGGGTGTGGTGCCGTCTGCGGGTGCTTGAGTTCGTCTCTGACCGTCTCCGGTCGTCTGTGGTCGTCTCCGACAGTCGTCAGTCGTCTCCGGTAGTCGTCAGTCGTCAGTCGTCTCTGGTCGTCCGTAACTGTTCCTTATCCAGCGTCGTTTCCGTCGCGTCTAACAATCGTGACCGCGCAACACATCCGCCTAAGTGACGATAGCGGGTCCCGTGCAGTGCAGTGATGTCTGGACAACCGGCGGGCACTGAGGTCGGTCAGAGTGTGGCACACGCCGAGATGGCCTCAGGGGACCTGACCTCGGCTGACCTGACCTCGGCTGACCCGACCTCGGCTGACCTGACCTCGGCTGACCCGACCTCGGCTGACCTGACCTCGGCTGACCTGACCTCGGCTGACCTGACCTCGGCTGACCTGACCTCGGCTGACCAGACCTCGGCTGACCTGACCTCGGCTGACCTGACATCGGCTGACCTGACATCAGCTGACCTGACCTCGGCTGACGGTGACCAGTTATTCGAGCCGTCGCTCAGCATCTCCACCGCGCAGCCGACGGTGAGTTAAAGCAGGGCTGCTACGTGTTCGCTGCTGCTAGAGCTGCCAGATTTTACAACGCTCGTTTAGCTGGCTGCAATATGGATGCATAATTTGTATGCGACCTTCAACGCCGTTGAGATTCCTGAGTAGATTGTCAATGTTGAACAACAGAGACGTGAGTGGAGGGTGCTGTATCCTTCTTTACACTCAGGACTTTGTTAAGTGAGGGTGTTTGCATTTGAGATGGGCTCAAAATGTCTTGACGAAAGGCCTGCTGGAAGAGAGAACCCCAGGGGAACGTCTCGTCTTGACCAGCAGCTGCTGGACGCTAGCGTTCAGCATTGAATGCGATGTGCGCGATTTACATATCTGTTGAGCTACCGGCATGGGCATCGAAATAATTATCGCATTTTGCATAGCCCGGCATAGGTATATGGTTTTCCCTTCCAGTCTGGTTTGGTATGCTCTGCCCAACGACTCAGTGCTAACTCTTACACGTAACACTCATGCCACACACCTCCAACGCACCTTATAGGCCCCATAAATCCCCCGCACCTGCTGTGCGTATGTGGCGGTACGCGGTGCGGCCGTGCAGGCTCGCCGGGCCGTGAGGCCAGGACAGACAGGGCGTGCAGAGTTGACGTGTGCCGTCCCGCTGCAGTGGCGGGACGCGGTGGGGTGACCACATTCCGTCACATAGTGACAGATAGCGCCGGCTGACACCACTGACGTCATTGGAGTCGGCCATCCGCTCTGCACTGTCCGCTGCCGCGTGTCCCGGCGCCAGGCACGTAGCCAGGATTTCGTCCAGGGAGGGGGGGGGCCTCAAAAGGGCCCTTTCCGAGCCTGGAAAGGCTCCCAAATAAATATGATAAAACTCTGTAGATTTCGGCCACTTTCATTTTGTGATCCACATATTTTGTTCTCTCAACTTTCTGATGATCTGGCATTGAACCAAGTACCCTCAGGGACCCTCAAGAGAGGCCCATGAACGGAAACCAGGCATGTAGCTAGGATTTCGTCCCGGGGGCGACGCCTCAAAAGGGTCTCTACCAGGCACGTAGCCAGGATTATGTCCAGGGGGAGGGGCGCCTCGAGAGGGGCCCATTCCCTGAGCGTTGAAAGGAGCCCAGTAGAACGGATGACAAAGGTCTGCTCCCTTCGCACTGGTGAGGAACTCATTTGGCATGTTTATTGACCCTTCTGACCCACCCAGGGGCCCTTTCTGTCTGGTCAGGGTCCCTCTGACCTGCACAGGGGCCCTCTGGTCTGGCTAGGCCTTCAGCGAAGGGCTCTTCCTGGAAAGGAACGCCTGCTTGCTTTTCGCCCTACCGACATGTTCAGGGGCCCCTCCAACCCGCTCATGGGTCCTACGACCTTCCCAGGGGTCCTCTTTGCTGGCTAGGGGCCCATTCGAAACTCTTTAAAAACAACGCTTTGCGTGGTCTTCGACCAGAGACTATCATGGGTGCACAAACCCTCAAGCCCAGCTCAGCCGAAGCCCATGAACTCCAAGCCCAGACCCAGACCAGACCCATTCAAATTCATAATATTGAGACCCATGCCCATCGGGCCCATTCAGATAAGGCAGATAAATTATTTTCACAAAATTTCGCAACCGTTCACCCTAGAATGTTGACTTTCATACTATTATCGAGAAATAATATCAGGCACCTGTGTGTTGTTTTGCTGTTGATTTGGAACTTATCGAACACTTTGCGGATCAACATTATCATATTGGATCGGACTAGATCGATTATCGTTAAAACCAAATATACTGATCCATACTTACCAATTTTTGTCGTTCATTCATTGCCAAGTCATTGCTTAAGTGTCCTATGTCATATATATACAAAAATATTACCTGTAGCATCTGGTGTTCCAATAAAAATACTCTTACCGGAATTATTCAAAATTGCCATACCCATGCAGCCCATACCCATAAAAGTCAAAAAAACATACCAACCCAGACATTTGGAAGAATTGAATGGGCACCCATGGGTGCACCCAGCCCATGATAGTCCCTGTCTTCGACCTATGTTACAACGATTCGCGCGGTCTCGTCGGCGCTTTTCGGCGCGCGCAATCGGGTCTCCAGGAGGGGGCGGCTGCTGCCACCGCCCCCCCTTGGCTACGTGCCTGTCCGGCGCCCAGCCGTGGTTCCGGCCTCTCTCTGTTGACCGCTGCGGAAGCGGTGCAGTGAAGCCGTGACGGCAGGCTGTGTTCTCTGTGTGTGTGTGTGGGACGTGGGTGGTTCCCTTTCCTCCGACCGCGCCGCGCCGAACCGGAGTGAAGGACCGTGTCCGGCACCGAGGAGGCCATTGTGGTGGCATTGTCACAGGGAGTCGAAGTGTTTGTGTGGCGGTCTGGACAGGTGTCGGGGTCGAAGGACCGGCCGGGGGTGTTTTAGGATTTCCGTTAGATTTCCGTTATATTTCCGCTGGATTTCCGTCGGATATCCGGTCTCGGCCGTTCGATGAATATTTGTGAGTCGGGAGTTCCCCAAGTTTCCGATTTCCCCGGGTACTTTACCACGTTGATACGTGTGCCAGGTTTAACAGATTTGCCTTCTGGCAAAATTCGCGCTTTGGAAATGCCTACAAGCATCCTGTCATAACCTGTCAAGTTCTGTCAAACATGAGTGGTTGCTACACAACTCTGAACTGGCGGGCGAATTTGATACATAATGCGTTACACCTGACAGACATAACACTCGGGTTCTCTGAAGCGTGGCTGGCCGCCGCAGCCCGTGAGTTAGGGGGGGGGAGGCGCTGAGTGTGCGTGCCCGGGGTAAGGGGGGGGGGGCGCATGCGGTGCGGTGCCGCCCCCTTTCTTTCGACCCCGGCTGTCGTCTGTGGCGTGTCTCCTGGCGCCCAGTCGATCCTGCTGACAGACGCCAGCCGTTCTCCCGAGGAGAGGCCCACCCTCGTCCTCCTCCACTCCGGCACGCCGAGAGAGAGAGAGAGAGAGAGAGGGCTGGGCTTCACCGCGGCACTGCAGACGGTGAACGGTGGAGCTCTGAGAGGCATGATGAACGTGGTGCGTCCCGATATCGTCATTCGAATGGACAATGAGCTAAATGCGCTAAATGCACAGCAACGCGATGTTTCATCTTTTTAGCAGCCCCTGCATTGCCCAGATTGTGTAAGGATCTTCCACCCCATTTTGAGTTTGATGGAAATATACTATGACTATGACTATGACTAGACTATGACCCCTAACCAGCAATCCCTAAGCTCTCGCCAGCAGCTGTTCCACCATCCCGACATCTGGCTAGCGTACCCCTCAGTGCTCAGTGCACAGTCCTGCACCCGTGCATCACCTGTCTCGTACCCCGCCTACCATCAGACCGCGAAGGACGCCGCACGCCGCACACCTGCCTACCGCCGGCGGCCGCTGTTCCTCCAGACCCGGTCTCCGGTGTCCCATTAAACCTCGGAGCGTCTCCGGTGTCCACTTAGTAGGTATATAGTCGCAGCATCAGCGCTGTGTGTCGTGTGTTGTGCCTCTGCAGCTCGGAATGAGTCAGCTGCTGATTTTTAACGAGCTACGCGTGAGCCCCTGGCTCGGGGCTCCGAGCTCGATTCGACGCGCTCCGACGCAACGCCTCCACGTATAGTGCTCGGGGCACTCCAAGAAGTTCAGAAATTAAGTGCGATGCAGACTGTTGCAATACCTGCGCATACCAACTAAGTTAAAGGTTGAAGCCTGTACAAATAGCTGACGACATAACTATCCAAAGTAATAGAATAGCATCATTAACCTTCTCTTACATGTGTTCAAATACGCAATCATCTATCTTCACAACTTACTAATCGTTCCTCCGCTGTAATACGCCGCCTTATAACACGAGGGTTTCAATGTCAGCGTCCGTCACCATACTTTTAATTTTCGGCTGCGCAGTGGCCGAAAATTAAAACCATAGGGGCACCATTGGTATTTTGGCCAACTCAGTCCATGCTAATTTGTCCCGCCGTACTCCGCACACGGGACTCCATATTGCCTAAATAGCCAATAGCCAAAAACATAGGATTTTGGCTATGCATTTAGCTCATTGCAGCGAAAGTCCCGCGATGTCCCGCGACGAATGTCGGACGGACGGACGGACGGACGTCGAAATCTATGATGAAAAGGTTATTGAAAACACACATTGTATATGCTGACACACATTGATCGACACACATTGTAGTGTCGGATGACACAACAATGTGTGTCATCCGAGCAGCCCCCCTCTTGTATAAAAGTGGATGATGAATGTCACGAGGTCTCCGATGACCTCGTGTTATAAGGCGTCACACGTGGATACCATGCTCATTGTATCCACGGACCGTATACAATGAGCTAAATAACAAATACCTATTCAAATATAAAGTCCACATTACACAATACCGCAAAGGCTTACAAAAATTATAACACGAGGTTGTATTATTTGTGTACTATGATTCGCTTTCTATGGGAAAATGGAGCATTTTAAAATTCCCTTTCAGGGATAGTATCCCACCTTGGCGGTTTGACCATATGTCCTCAAAATTGAAAATACATCTTATTTCATATTCTTTCAAAACACAGTGCTGTAAACCACTGTTACGTTTCTTTTTCTCTCTCAAACGTAACGTTTGATATACTAACGTTTGATATAATTCAATCAAAGAGGTTGGTATTATGCAACTGAATAACTCGCCTTGTAAGAAACACTAAGCTTTAGGTGGTACTTTGTGAGTTATGCAGTTGATTTCGGGAGCACTTTATGGTGGCATCAGTCTGCGTAAAACGTGAGTGACGATCAAAAGCAGTTTACTCTCTAAACATAATGCACAGTTGGCCCTCTGCCTGCTGGCCGAAGCTCGAGCTGTCAGCCTCTCCCGGGCCGTATCTAGCCAGGGCTGACATCCGTTCATAGCTAATACATCTGGGGGTCACCCGAGTAACCTGTCGTCCTCTGAGAGTGCCTGACGTCCTGGGAGTGAGTCAGGTTAGCAACAGATGCCAATGTGACGGGTGACCTCAACATGCATCTGCCTCCAAGCAAACAAACATGCCTGTGATGGCCGTCGCTGGCCTCTGTGACCTGCCCTCCTCACTCCAGTCAGCTGTGACCTGCCCTGTGACCTGCCCTGTGACCTGCCCTCCAGTCAGCTGCTGTGTTGGTGCCTGGCCCCTGTCACTCCCTGGTCTGCCCCCCCCCCTGCCCCTCCCGGGTCAGCCCCGAGTTGTCGGTCCGACCCGGCGGCGCCTCCCTCAGTTTTGGCCACTGACGCGTCGCTATGGAAATAGGCCCCGTCTAATTATAGGTCACAGCCCGCCCTCCTTGTGCGCTGTGGCATGGTGAAACGGCGAGGATGGGCCGTGGCAGCGACACCAGACACCGCGACCGGTCACCGGCCACATGACGCGGACGGCAATACAGGGGGGCGGGCACGGTCACCACATGGCGGGGCACGGTCCTACAAACGTGGAACTGCAGTGCTACGGCGGTCACTCAGCGGTCACTCAGCGGTCCACTTCAGCGGTCACTCAGCGATCCACTTCAGCGGGTCACTCAGCGGTCACTCAGCGGTCACTCACGGTCACTCAACGGTCACTCAGAGGTCACTCAGTGTCACTCAGCGGTTTACTCAGAGGTCCACTCAGGAGGTCACTCAGTTGGTCACTCAACGTCACTTCAGGCGTGTCACTCAAACGGTCACTCAAACGGTCACTAGCGGTTATTCAAGCGGTCACTCACGTCACTCAGCGTCATTTACAACAGTACACGAGTAGTCATACAGCGGTCATACATCTTACAGAGTGTTGACAGCGATCACCACTGCAGCAGCGGTCACCACTGCAGCAGCGGTCACCCTGCAGCAGCGTCACCACTGCCAGCAGCGTCACCACGCAGCAGCGGTCACCACTGCAGCAGCTCACCATTGCAGCAGCGAGTCCCACTGCAGCAGCGTTCACCACTGCAGCAGCGGTCACTACTGCAGTGTACGCAGAAACACAGCACATGTGCGTGACCTCCCCGTCCAGTTCGCTTTCCGCCGTCTGCACCTGGCCGTTCACCTGCGGCAGGTGACGCGGTGACGCACCTGACGCGATTGACCGGTGACGCGATGACGCGGTGGACAGATACCCCGTTTACTGAGCACAAACTTACGGATCATTTACGTCAAATTCCGGTAAACGTCATTCGGCTCATGTAACGGTTTTCAAGCGCTGCCAAAAACTATACGGAAGATTTGTATGTAAAATTTCCCTTCGCAACAATGGGAAATTCTTTTAGGTCGTCTATTTACACCACTATAACGGAATTTTACGTCTTTTGATTTATAACATTGCCAAAATTATGTTTTAGTTATCAATTATAATTATTATTTTGATCTAAAATAGTTAATATTTATTGCCAAAGAGATAAATGCTCATTCAAAATAGTATATTTATTACCATTATTCATTCATGCTCTATTTGCGGCCATTTATACAAATCTTGCGGCGCCATTGTGTGCAGTAATACTTAATTATCGAAGCTGTTTGGTACACGTGTAATAGTCGACGGTGTTAGGCACTGTATTTTGTATTTGTATTTGAAGGTGTATTTCCAAACATATCTTATTACATTTCATAAGAATGTAAATGAGAATATGTTGGAAATATGGATGCAAGCTGCGCCATAAATGCACGCACATGCCGCCGTCGCACAAACCTACACAAACTTACGTAAATTTGGCCGCCACTCGCGGAACGGAAAATTTCGGTTCCCGGAACGGAATTTTTCTATCAGATCATGTAAAAAACCGGTGGCAAAATCAAGTTAATTTACGAACCTTGAAACTTACGTAATTGATAGCGGCTCATGTAAACGGAAGAGTATGTGTGACAGAGTGACGGCGGTGACGGTGCGTGACTTCTGCCGCCACCGGACAGTGAGGTCCTTTCTCTCTGGTGGGGGAGTCGCCGCGTGACTTCTGCCACCGCCTGACAGTGCGGTCTTTTGTCTATCTGGCGGGGGAGAAGCCACGTGCCAGCCACATGCCAGTTGCCACCGGCCCCCCACCGATCCCCATCCTCTCGGTCCCTCCCGGTCCCTCCGGTTCCTCCCGGTCCCTCCGGTCCCTCCCGTCCCTCCCGGTCCCTCCCGGTCCCTCCCGGTCCCTCCCGGTCCCTCCCGTCCCTCCCGGTCCCTCCCGGTCCCTCCCGGTCCCTCCCGGTCCCTCCCACTCCTCTCAGTCCCCGTCAGCCGCGGCGGGAGCACCGTTAATGAGGCTCCCCCTGAGAGAGCTGTTTGTGGTGGATGTTATGGCGTGGTTGCCACCTGGGGTGGGGCACCGGTCCGGTGGAGAGGAGGGGGAGACGACGAGAGATAATAAACAGTAGTGGAATGCGGCGATAGAGATGGAGTCCAGCCGGAAGAAGATGGTTTCGATCAGTGGTTTGCTGTTTGTATGGGATAGATTACTAAGTTTTGTATTTGTATCGCCTTTACTTTCGGTTGATCAGTGATTTCCGGTCAGGCCTATGCATTCAGTTGCACCTGCTGTTAAATAAATTTGTATCATAGCAAACGTTTATATTCTGAGCATCATTAGTAGAAAAAGTTAAGCGAATCTTAACCTTTAACAATTGTTCCCTGATGACTTGATGTTAAATGTAGAAATGAACATAATAAGATGAGCTGTTATGAATAAGCGGAAGAATTTATTATTCTTTAAGTTATAATTCTACATATATTATGCGTGATCCCGTTCGCATAAACAACACTTATGAGCGGCATTTCACTTCCAATGAAATATATAAGATAGCCGCACTAAAGTTCTTCGATTGTATAACGACGACTCACGACCAGAACTCACGGCGCGACGGACGCTCGACTGTTGCTCATGTTAACGCTTTATCGCATATATAAATAGTGGGCTCTTTCTATGCAGTCGCCAGCAGCCAGTAGTGGCGTGGCGCCGGGTCGGGTTGCGTCGCTGGCACCCCTCCACCCCTCCACTCCCCCTCCGCCGTCGTTTTTGTCCCCGCCGTCTCTTCTCGTCGCGCCCGGTGTTGTCACCAGGTGCAAAACAGTCAACACGCGCTTACAAATAGCTTCCGAGAGCCTCCTATATCCGCCATCCCGAGGGGGACGAACGCTCTGACGGCCAGAAACAGGAGCCAACAGCACCCATCCTGGTCCGCTCAGAGAGAAGCCCCCGAACCCAGCAGGCCTTTCTGACCTTCCGGTGGCAGGCGAGCGTGGAGAACGACCTGGCCGCGGCCCCGCCGGCACATATGACAGATATACGGCGTAGCTATATCACCGGCGGCGCTGCTTTGAGGCCCTCCACAGTGCAAACATTGAGATGGCATTCTCGGGACGCGCCTGGCAGATTCTCAGTCAATCTCGGGTAGTCTCAGGACAGTCAGCGCCCAGCAGACATTTTCGGACATTCTTGTACATACTCGGACATTCTCGGACATTCTCTTGGGAGTCCAGCGGACATTCTCGTCCATTCTATCTAATACATTTCTCGGGTCACAGTTCTCTGAGCAGTTAGCGGTCGGTCGGTGGATGACTGTCCCTCGGGCTCACTCGGCTGGCGTTGTCGGGCAGTCGACAAACATCCTCAGGGCAGGCGACGCTCGGCCGCCGTGCGGACAGCGGACGGCGGACAGCGGACGCCGCTCGGTGGTGGTCAGAGGACGCCGCTCGGTGGTGGTCAGAGGACGCCGCTCGGTGGTCGGTCAGAGGACGCCGCTCGGTGGTGGACAGAGGACGCCGCTCGGTGGTGGTCAGAGGACGCCGCTCGGTGGTGGTCAGAGGACGCCGCTCGGTGGTGGTCAGAGGAAGCCGCTCGGTGGTGATCAGAGGAAGCCGCTCGGTGGTGGTCAGAGGACGCCGCTCGGTGGTGGTCAGAGGACGCCGCTCGGTGGTGGACAGCGGACGCCGCTCGGTGGTGGTCAGAGGACGCCGCTTGTCGGATGTTTGGCAGGCGTCTGTCGGTCGAGCTGTCATCTCGGCCGAGCTCGCCAAACTGCTGACGGATCACGGTCAACGGATGACGTTAGACTCGCTACAGTGTGACAAGTGTGGTCGGCCGGGCGCAGGCCGCGCGCCAAACGGTCCCTCCCGAGGTCAGCCGGCTCCTCCCGAGGTCAGCCGGTCCCTCCCGAGGTCAGACGGCCCCTCCCGAGGTCAGACGCCCCTCCCGAGTCAGGCCGCCCCTCCCTATAGACGGCCCCTCCCGAGGTCAGACGGCCCCTCCCGAGGTCAGACGGCCCTCCCGAGGTCAGCCGGCTCCTCCCGAGGTCAGACGGCTCCTCCCGAGGTCAGCCGGCTCCTCCCGAGGTCAGACGGCTCCTCCCGAGGTCAGGCGGGATGGTCTTAGCGGGACGCGGTGTTAGACTTCGTCAGTGTCATTTCTGTGAAGAGGTTTGTGGTGATTTAAACTCTTTCGAAAAGCATCTGAGAAGTTTTAGCGAGTGTGATGCGTTAGTCGTTATGATCAGGATTGTGGTCTTCATTGGATGATGCTCTATAAAGTACCATGCATTGATTGCAGCGTGACGCCGCAGTTTGCGGCCCGCAGCAGGCTGCGATGCGCTCGCATGCTTTACGTTGCGTGCGTGATGATGACGCGGTCGGCAATAGTCTGGAGAAATATTTCTGACTACGACACGTCCTACCTAGTGATTACGCCGGCTCAACATGCACGCATCTGCGGTATGCCCGAGTTATTACGATAACGCTTATGCGAGCTAATTGTACGAGGGAACGGATCCTTCTCAGTTCCGCAGCGCTGTCCTTGCGAGGTAACTTGAAGGAGGGAACGATCCTCCTCATTCCGGCAGCGCTGTCCTTGGAGCTAACTGAAGGAGGGAACGGATTCCTCCTCAGTTCCGGGCAACGCTGTCCTATGCGAGCTAACTGAAGGAGGGAACGATCTTCCAGTCCGCAGCGCTGTCCTATGCGAGCTAAATTTACAGGGAACGGATCCTTCTCAGTTCCGCAGCGCTTCCATGCTGAGCTAACAAAAGATTCTCGGCTGTCTTGAATTGGATACGATCCTTCTCAGTTCCGGCAGGCCGCTGTCCTATGCGAGCTAACTGAAGGAAGGAAACGGATCCTTCTCAGTTCGCAGCGTCCTATTGCGAGCTAATTGTACGAGGGAACGGATTCCTTCTTCAGTTTCCGCAAGCGCTGTCCATGCGAGCTAACTGAAGGAGGGAAACGGATTCCTCGCTCAGTCCGGCAGCGCTGTCCTATGCGAGCTAACTGATAGGAGGACGGATCCGTCTCAGTTCCCGCAGCGCTGTCCGAATCATGGCAGATGCCGATTAATGCCGCCGGTTATAAAACAGATGAGGGTGCTCCATTCTGCTGGCCGGCTGCCCAGTCTCACACCAGTCCTGCAGTCGGACAGGCATGAGGTCTACTCCGGTCTCCGGGGTACGTAGTGGGGTACGGGGCATTACTATCGGGTGCCCAGGCTGGACGGGACTCTCCCTGGCTTAGAATGGGTCCTGTGTCTGGCACTGCTAACGAAATGGCCGGGACGCTATTGGCGCCGGGTGGTGTTGGGCTGATTTGGCAGAGCAGTATGATAACCGGTAGCAGCAAACGATCCGCTCGAACTCCACCGTGCTTTGCTGTGCCTAGGTTATGAAGTATTAACGCTATGAAATTACGTACGTCGAATTGGATCGGACGCTGCTTTCACCGTGACATTAATCCTCACACGCGCCGCTCGTTTATATACGTCAACTTTACGTTCCATCACCGGTCACCCTTAATGGTCTGTCGAGCTTGCAGGTTCTGCAGCACGTTGAGAACACCCGAGCCAGAGTCAGTGACTGCTCCCCTCTGCCCGTTCAGGGGTGTCTCTCTCTGAGGGGTGGGGCCAGAGAAGAACCAGAGCCAGCACAACGGTGTGGCGGGCGGTGCCCGTGTTTGTTGCTCTTATCTGCCGGAAGTACGTACTTCCGGTCGTATCGATAAGATCGTTCGCTTTCAGTGTTTGGGCAACGCTCTTCCTGTTAGTGGGTATAATACGATCATTTAATGTTTAGAGCCGGCGTGCATTTTCCTAGCTTTCGCTCGCCGCGATAGGATAGGCAACTAAGTAACCTAACTCTGGCTGTTCAAATGGGTGTAAATCGCTGTTGATACTGCTGTCGGAAGTTTGCTCAAGCTAGAATCAACACGTTTAGTTCATGTATGATGTATCCACCAGCTTTTGTCGCTTGCTAGCCAAGCCCGCCCCGCCGATCTCTCCGACTCCCCCACACCTACTGCAGCTGTATTCAGGGTCGAATTCAATGGGCGCAAATTGACCTAAGTTGCCGGCTCGCCCACAAACCCCAATAAACAAACAAGAGTCTTATTCAAGATTGAGCGCCGTCTTCAGACTGATTTGATCTGCCCACACAGAACCTCTGATGCAGACAGATCAGATGCAATGCAGCACGGCGCAATCGACGAGCAGGCAACATTCCTAGTCCGTCACTTGCTGAAGCTACACAACGAAAAGAACATCACCAGTGGTGGCATGCGGCCAGCTACCTAACCAGTGGCTATCTATAGCAGGTACCCGCAAAATGCGCCTGGTCACACAACGTAGTGCATTGGCAAGCTCCCATAATAATGGAAATGTGACAAGCTTGACATAAAATGGAGAATACGATCCTACTTATTGGAAATTTGTAGTCAGGAAATTCACCACTCGTGCGAGTTTATACAATTCGAAACAATATACAAAACACTATTTTAAGCTCAACAGGCCTAGCTTTTGTGAGCCTGCACTTTCGACAAATAATGTTGCTTTTCCTGAGCGCCAGTATTTCCACAATTCTTACGGTAGGTATTTTAGCAGGCTGTTCTCCCATTGTTGAATGTTGACGCCTGTCGGATCATCGGCCTGTTCAGCCCCAGCCGGGCGTGTTCCTTTTCGCACCGCAGTGGCACACCCGCCACGGGTGCCTGCGTGCCAACGCGACACCGACACTGCCAACACGCTTTTTCCTCGCGCTGTTTTTGTATTCGGGCCGAGTTGGGTTTCGGTAGCGGTGTGTGCGTTCCGCGTATTGAGGCCGCTGCTCTTATTTTACTGCCGCCAGCCACGTCAGACCGGGGCTGCAGCCCGAGATATGGTGCGGTGCGGCTACCATGAAACGAAGGCTGAGAATGCATGCTAGTGCAGTTTGGAACTCTTAATTTTATGCAAGCACAAATACAATAGAATTAGGCATTAGTAACCTACCTACCATTGATTAGACCTACCTACACTGGCGGATCCAGGGGGGGGGGGGGGCATTTAGGGCCATGTGCCCCCCCAAAGGCTAAAGTGGCCTGTTTGGCCCCCCACACGATCAAGCCTCATAACAAAAAAGCGAATCAGTAATAATGTTTAATGGCTTTGCCTCTGTTCCAAACTACAAGTTTCGATGGAAACCAAAACAGGTCAATATTACAAATAACAAAAAGATGCAGTTGGTCCAGGAATAAAACGCAAAAATTTTTCCCGCCGATCCGCGGCGCATTTAAATACCGAATATATAATATGGGGGTTACAAAATCCTGGCCGTTTTCCCATCGCATTTTTATGTTGCTACTTTCTTATATTATTGTGCTTAAATAGTTTGTTTTAACAACTTTTTTTACAACACTTTTAAACGCCACAATAATTTTTTAGAGGTACGCATTACACACAATGTGACGCATTGATGAGAATGTCATATCCAGGCAGGCTGTTAAGAAGTGCGTCAATGATAGATAAAGTGGGCGCCAGAAAACTACCATTTCAAGTTTGCTCCGGGGCCGAAAAGGCCATTCTGCACAAAAGTGTTTTACCTTTGCCCCTGGAAGGTCGTAAGGGGCCCCTGGCTAGACCGAAAGTGCCCTGGTCGAGTGAGAAGGGCCCTAAACAATGCTGAATGGGAACCCTAGCCAGGACAGAGTGGCCCCTCAAGGTCCACGGGTTCACGGGGCCACTTGTTTCGGGCCAGATTTGATACCGGCCGCCACCAAAACGCGTTTTTACAGCCCTGATCCAGGGCAAACCTACTCAATTTTTTGCGCCCGCTACGCGGCCGATTAATTTAAGACTTGTAGGTCTTGGACCTAAACAAATATTCCAAGCTAGTATGGCTTATTCCAAAAAATTAGTGTCAATAGTTCTTGATTTTTCAATTAGCTAATTCCAGCTCCAAAAAATGGTATGGCTCATGCCATACATGCCATACTGCATTCCCCATCCTTCTAACGTGGGTTTTCATCCGTTTTGTTTGGCCCTTTCAACGCATGGGAAAGGGTTCCGCACCACCACAGGTGGATCCAGGGCGCATCCCGGGGCGCATCCCCACCCACAGAATTTGGGGGCATAAATACAAGTATGGCCCCACGCGTTCCCTGTAACTGAGCGTGAAATCAATGATCTTGAGTAGAAAACTAGGGAAGTTTACATTTTGCGGGGAAGATCATTTTTCGAACTTCCCTTACTGCAGTCGAAATCCAGTAAAAAACTCGACAATTTCGGCCGCTTCGCGGCCATTTCGCAATCGCAATATAAAATTTTTGGCAAAATTAATTTCATTCAGTGTCTTGCAGAGGCCAATCGCCTATCTTTCTGGGTTTTATCAGGCAAACCCGTACAAAATTTCGCGCCGCTTTGCGGCCGCTAAATAACTTTATAACATAGAAAATACCTATGATAACATGGAAATCCATATGTGTCTTGAGAAACACAACGCCTATATTTCTGGGTTTTTATTACGGAAACCTGTTAAATTTTGCACCGCTTCGGGCGCTGAATACTTTTATATATAACATAGAAAGAAAGTATCTATTATAACATGGAAATCTATGTTGAAAATGCTGCAAAAGCTTAAATAGGCACATATTTTTTTCCGTCATTTCAGCCAAACAATCCCACTGGAAAATTGTCGGCAAACTGCCCTTGCAAAATGGGGTATGAGATAAACGTATTATTTCCTTATGTGCACCTGTATTTCGTAGCATATATGCTAGCGGAATATCGTGTTTTTAATGTTTTTCCCCTCTAAAAAATGAATTTGTATAACTCAAATACCAAAATAACGTGAACGGCCCAGATCCGAGGAGAAAAAAAATGGGGGTACCTTTTTGCAAAAAAAGAGCCCCCCCCCAAAGCCGACGGCTGGATCCGCCAGTGCCTACCTACCGTCTATGGTCGTCACTCGTCGCATATTTTACATATGGCTAATGGCTTTATCTTCATTCTCTCACGCTTCACGGTATTGCTGGCAAATCTGAGGTATTGGTCCCCAGCTATGGATTATGGCTGATTTTGCGGACATACGGATGATTTCATCTCGAGCTGCCCCGTTCAGCTCGCCGCGCCGCTGCTAACGAAGCGGCCCGGTCCGAGTCCTGGCTTCCAATAGAGCAGCGCACCGCGGCAGCGCCGGCGTTAGCCCAGCCAATCAGCGGCGAGGTTAGTCCAGCCAATCAGCGGCGAGGTTAGTCCAGCCAATCAGCGGCTGTTAGGCTGAGGATAGCTGATAAACGTCTCATTATTAGTACATCCTCTGCGGGTAGGGAGACGCGGGAGACGTTCTTCTATTTACTGTGTGGCGCAGTAGGCCCCCACATGTCGTTATTGTGGTCATTGGTGTGTGCTGAAGTGGCCTCCCTTTCTTCGCCTCGCCCGTCTAATATAGGTATGTGCTCGGGATTGCGAGCAGCGGCCCCCGCGACATGTCTGCCTGGAAGCAGACAGCATCCGCACCTCATATCCTGCTCGCCTGATCTATTGACCGCGCTATTTATATTGCTCTGGTTCTACTTCGCCCAGGGATGTGGAATTATTAACACGCGCACGGCCGGGGAGAGGATTTCCGGCCCCTCCGTTTTTTCAAGAATAGCGGGAAAACGACGGCGCGGCACAGCTGTTCGGGCATCAATTAAATTACCCACATAGTCTGAACTCGTTTTACCTCGGGTCATATCAGGTCAGGTCACCAGGCACATGACCCCTTCTTCAAAACGTTTGCGATCGTATCACAGCCAGTTTTTGGCCGATTGGTTTCAAACTTACAGTATTTCATAAAGTTATAGGTACCTACAATTCGTTTATCTCGGATTTATTCGTATCGGTTGACCAAAGGTTCAGGTCAATTTCGTGACCTCCCCATTATAAGTGAACGGGATACATTAAAAAAAAATCCGAACATACGCATGATAGAAGCCCAATTTCTTCTGGATCATGCTATCATTATACGCCATTATTGATGACTCAGGTGCAATATTTATTCAGTACAGGGTCAGGGTCAGCCGAGGGTCAGCCAAGATCATCCGAGGTCACCAACACTTTGTCGATAACTCTCTACATAATGAAGATAAAGAAGTTAAACCGGTACCAATGTGTTTGTCACATCCAGACACGTCTCCCTATATGGAAAGTGACCTATGTGGGTCACCACTTGACCTTGACTAGAGGTAAAATTTGGAAGTTGACCTAACCTGGTCAACATGAATATGAATCACGCGCCTTGACGAGACAAATACGATGGCGTCAAAATTATTGACCTATATTTATTTGATAAAATTGTATTTGCGAAAAAATGTGAAAATCGTCTTTTTAACCTGTCATCACCTGGAGCATGAACTATGGACCTGATCTAAAATCTGAGGACACGTTGGCGATTGCATTTTTCGAGACCTTTACATTGTTTGTTTTCTGTTTGTTCCTGGCTAACATAGTTCCCGAGATATTTTGGGGTTTCTGGAGCGAAGTTCTAAATACTTGAAAATTTGACCTTTGATGACCTCTGGTGACCTCAATATTTACTTGACCAAAACAAGACCGATTAACTTTCGGTAGAGCTTGTCTCGAGCTCGAGCACCGTTTTCCGCTTATCGCGACGTCACGTGTTTTTTTGTGATCTTAGGGGAGGGGCACAAATCCCCCCGGTAGTTCGTGTTTGGTGCAGACCACCGGCCGTGCACTTTCTTTCGCTTCTATTCACTTCTTTCTGAGCTGCTGCTAGTATAGTCTGCGTCAAACTCGCGGTTTCCTTGGAGACCGCCCATTCAGCCATCTTTCGTCGTAGCCACAAGCAGGAGCGGATCAAGAGGGCTGATGGGAGGGGGGGGGGGCACGGCGAGTCAAATCCCTCCCTTTTCACCAAGCAAACTTGAAATCTGGTGAATAGATGTGCGCATTGCCCCTATGAGAAGAATATCCATTGCGAGATCTGAGCATTCTTGGATCTTTTTGGATATCTTTTTGAGTTGCAAGCAGTAAGTCAGTTTGATTTCAAATCAAATCTACCCTAAGCAACTTCTGTAATGCAGTGGCGAAGTAATATGAGTTGTTGTTGTCTGAAGATGGGTGGCGGAAGGAGTCCTCATCTGAGAAGCTCATACTTACCACCCGGTAGGCGAGAGCAACCGCGTCTTCTCGAGATCCCTCACGAGTGGCGACGAAACCCAGCCAGTGGCTAACCAGTGTCACCATTTTGAATTGTTTACACTCGATAGTGACTTTCAAGTTTGACTAGCGAGATTATCTCTGAGATAGCCTCTTATTGTCTTGTCGCGTGATTACAGATAACCGAACATTGTAAACTTACTAACATCAAACGTTTTTTGTAATCAAGGCGATGGATGAAATTTTATTCAATAAAGTACTACCAAGAGCTCCTAGCAACGTCGTTAACTAAAAGCAGTGACTATAGTGTCCAATAATGGTAGCCTAGAGCACTATAGAGATTCTTGCGTTACTCGCCCCGGTCGTTATTGATTGTCTGGGTGGTGAATTGTTTGCTATGTAGACACTGAGGTGGTGTACTTCGAGTGGCCAATCAGAGGACAGTCGCATAAGGCAAATATAAATGTCCTACAGTTCTTGGAGTTCAGTCAATCCCATCTGCTTCTGTCTCGTGCGCCATCTCTGACCAGCGGAGAGAGACTTTCTTGATGCTACTATTTATGAGATTGTTTTGCACCATCCTCGCTAAAGAGCATACAAGCTTTGAACCATTCCCTATACTTAACACACCATCAACCGCAGCACACCAAGATACATCGGCCAAACTCAAAACACCATGGAGCTGACTCGACGGGGATGACGAGGCGATTGGCACCGTTCTTATATCACGCCGCAGCAACATATATCTCTGTACATATCATAGTGAGCTTGCCGTCGTTTCAAAGCCGCCGGAGAATCAGCTATGCGGTGGGAGGCGCGCGTCAGCTGAGTCGCACGAGCTGCGCTTCAGCGCCCCCTAATCGTAACGCACCACCCGTGAATCACACGCGGGCTAAGTGGTACGCAAGGACTAAACGGCAATTGCACATCAACACGGGGAGGAGTCCCGGAAGTCAATGAGGCGACCGTGGAGTCTGCTCAGGGAGTCTGTCAGTGCACAGAGCCGACACGCGGTGAGGACCTGCGATGTACATCACCTGTCACCACATATCTTCTCTGCCATTGAGAGAGGAATTCAACTATAGATTTGAGCCTCTACAAGAGATGAAGGGACACTGAGGATGAGCTGCAAGCTGAGACTGGAGTGTTTGGAATTTGCAAGATCAGTTTACATGCACAACGTAGATGATGGCGACGTTGTTAGTGGCACCTCAACATGACACACCATATATATATCTACACGTTTTGCTCATATGCCTGACTACAATCAGTACCGTAATTAGTATTCCGCTGATATATATATATATATATATATATAAATATATATACTATATATTATATAGAAATGACAAATGTGAGACAAAGAGGCCTCTTGCACCAAATATAATTACCCGGGTAAAAAAATTATCCCCAACACCCATAATAAAGCTTCCTAGCGGATATTATTTTTATCTTGCATACCAAAGCGAGCAGCAACTTTGGCTGCTTCGCCTTGGTGGCAAGAGAAAATAAAATAATCCGGCTGGGTAGTTTATATGGTGGGTTGGTAATTTTTTTACCGGTAAGATTATTTGGTGCAAGAGGCCTCTGGACTGACAGCTAGCAAACCTATTAAACGCTTTTTCCTAAATCTTCTACTCGACTTCTGAAAAAGTAAGATAATAGGATAAATAAAACGTTGACAGGCAGCCTCACTGCCGTACTGGGTGAGCTCGAGGCTGAGTCAGCCGATGGATGCAGTTTGGCAGCGGATTGGGGGGTGAGGAGGGGGAACGACTTTGTTGAGGGTTTTGTTCTTGACATTTCCGTTATCTTGGGGCCTCTTGTCTTTTTTAGCTCGATAGTTTATTTCAAAACGTTTGCTCAGTGTGCTTCATTTGACCTATCTTAATCCGATGTGAGCTGTCAGCGTACGTAGTTATCCGCAGAGGGCGGCCAATGACCCGATTCGCTGTCGTTCTGCTGCGTCGCCAGGCGGCTGGTCCGGTCTCAGCTCCAAGTCAAACTCCAAGGAGAGCCTGCCGGCCACGTCTGCGGCAGCGGCGGCGGCTCCCAACCCGTTGCCTCGGCGCGGAGACTGGCGCTCGTTCCGCGCCTCACGAGAGACCGCCTCAGTGCCGGGCACCGCGTCCGCCTCTCCCGTACCGCTGTGTCGGCGAGCGTCGGCCAGCAGCGCGCGGCGGGCGGGGCCTCCTCCAGCCGGCGCTCCCCCCGCCGCCGCCACACCCGGCCAGCGGAGACCCTACCTCGGCTGGAGGAGTCAGGAGAGACTCACACGGCAGGGGTACCAGACGCCTGTCGAGAGACTGGCGGGCAGCTTCCGTGGCGCGCCGGGCGCCAGGCGGCAGGCGACGTCTCAGGGGCAGCCCGCCGGCAGTGACGGTCCCGCGCGACCGCCGCCCCCTGCCGACGATGTGAGGACATCGATCCGCGAGGTCACGGACGCCATTGTGCACTATTTCGACCCGGCTGTTCAGGGTCAGAACGGCCGGAGGGAATCCCCGGCGGCGACGCGGGCGTCGCGAGAAGGGTCGCCCTCCAAACAGCGCACCGTCTGGCTGGAGACTGCGTTTGTCGGCGCGCGGCCGGTAGATGGCTCTGCGGAGTCGACTAAAGGTGGCAGCACCATCGACCGACTGCTGGCGCCCAGCGACGCCAGGAAGGACCGCTATGAGCTGGGCGAGTTCCTGGCAGTTTGACGTCAGCTGGGCGAGTTTCTGGCAGTTTGACGTCAGCTGGGTGAGTTTCTGGCAGTTTGACGCGGCAGCGACAGCTGGTCGTGCGTAGCTGTGAACGCGGCAGCTTCTCTCCATCTGCTGGCTTGTCAAGCTTGACTGTGTGCTTCCGCTTTACGCTTTTGTCGCGAATGTATCTTGCGGCAGTGTCCAAGCGACGAGCGGACGAATATTATTCGTCGGACATCGTCCGCTTTCGCTGTGTGCACCTCTATGCCTTGTCCGCTTGCTCGTACCGTTCGTGATAGGACGGTCCTGTCCCACGGGCGCTCCTGGAATGTTTGTGCTGTGTCTGTGCTGCGAAATCCTGTGGCCCCTTTCTACGTGTATGCACTTCGATGCGTAGCCCGAATGCGGTACCCAATCTTCGGGTACGTTTTGACATGTTTACTGTCTGTGGTAGCCATAATTCGAACGTTGAACGAGTATTTCGTTCAGTTTGCTGCTAGTTGGACATGTTAGTTATTGAAGGACGCTTATCAAGAGCAATGGAAGCATCCCGTACGTCGACGGGAATTGTGAACGGCAATTTGTACATAGGTATGTGTAGTGTGTTCGTTATATTTCGGCAGCCGCATTATGCAGAATAAGAAGCAGCGAAGATATCCTGAGCTATGATGAGCTATGATTCTCACTCAGTCGTTTAAGAGCTTCCTTCAACTTGCGTCCTCCGATTTGGGGTACACTCAGTCTCACACATACACACGAACTGCAGTCACGTGTACCTCCCGATACAGATACACTCACTCTTATACACTCACACTAAATGCTTGTAAACAAGCAACATATCCTTTAGGCTGAGCGCTGTTTGCTTCGTAAAATTGTAGGCGCGGGTTTGCTTGTGTCACTTTATGTTGTGTATTTACCTTTTCACCTGTGGATATTCAAGTGCAGTGTTTGTTTTCTAAATAAACGATCGAATGTAATATGAAGCTATTTGTTCTGTATTGTTAGAAGTTGATGTCGCCATGATGTCCTGTCTTCTGATATTATATGGATACTCTCTCCAAAAAGCAGTTTCGTGCGGACTATCTGGAGTCGCGTTGGATGCACAGGTAAGAGCTATGCGCGCACAGTTTCATCTGCTTAGCTTCTGATTTCTCGCGCCGTTATGTCATTCGCTTGCCTTAGTGTTGCATGTGTTCTTAGTGGCTAAGAAATTCGGCTAGCTTATTTTGTGTCGCTGTAACCGCTTACCGTATAAGCGGCTGGTTCATGTCACTTCCTGTGGTACGTACTCCGCGTATTTTGGCTTTACATGTGCATGCGGATGCACATGTTCAAGCTTCCATTCTTTTACAAAATGCCAGTGTTAACATTTCATCCTTTTATAAGCACTCCGAGCATTGTAAAAGGCATTTCGATATTTGTACCTATTTAATAACCAGTTTTGAATGTAGAAAGCTTCTGCTGAAAGACTAAAATTGTAAATGTTGCTTGTCTGCCGATGAAACGGGGCCTTGATAACAAATGGAACAAATGTAACGACGTGCAACTGCATTATGTGCACACCAGATGGCAGGCTAGAAGTACTAACCCTAACCGAAGCTTCCGTGCGCGCAGACGGTCACTCTGGTGGCGACATCTACACTGGCCCTAGCAGTACTGGTGCTGCCACCTGTAAACGCTTCGCCTCGGTGACGATGGACGACGTGCTGGACTCTCTCCTGGCGATGCAGCGAGTCTCGCCGTCGGATGAGACGTGCCGGCGAGGCGGCACACTCGGAGGACTCGGGATACAAGCCAGCGCCGCCGGCAAACCCCCAGCTGGGCTCTGAGTCGCCCCGAGCCGCCTAGTCTGGCCAGGTCTCAGAACACGCAACGTTTGCTGGCGCCGCGTAAACTGGGCCCGATAGTCAATGCTGACCAATGTGCGCTGTATCCTCAATCCTGCCTTCACTGGAGTCATTGCATTGATACATATTCGTACAAATGTATCAGCTGTGACGTTGATGTGAAACGATTGCTCTCGTAAGAAAAAAGTATATAAGCCTATAAAACTAGAAGCCTATATGGGGTAGTACCTTGTGACTTATACCGAACAAAGCTATGTTAGCCGCTAGCCCACGAGTACCTAACTTGTTTCTCGTCGCATTTTGCCGCCGTTTTCCAGCATGTTGATACAAATTCGTGACTCACAAGAAATACTGGGAACGTAAAACAATCAAACAACTCACGCACTCTGTGTTTCATAAAGCTTGCGTTATATTTTAACAGACGTGCATAGTTTCGTAAAGAACATCCTCATCCTAGGAGAAAACGGACGACAGGACAGGTTGCATCATCCATATACAAATATCAACCTGAATAGGACCAACATTTAGACAAATATCGTGCAGGTCATTCGTCTTGATCAAGTGCTTCAAATTCCTTCTAGCTTTATTGATCCACTATAACACAAGCTAATGGGCAATTCCAGGACAGATCACCAAGGCATGGTAACCACACCCCCTCCGATTTCGCTTTAAAGTGGTGTATGGGGTTATCTTGGGCGCTGATTTCGTTTCTCGAATTTATATGGTCGTCAGGTTACG
>VOPJ01006888.1:0-60779 GCA_014673585.1 Semibalanus balanoides | reverse complement strand
GAATCTAAAAACTGTTTACGATTTATACACACCACTACGTACATGGAAGCGTTTGCTCAAGTTAACTGTAATCACAGAGAAGGGATATCAACTTGAACTGACCAACCGTCAGCTGACGCTATTGCAATTGGATGAGACGCCGATGCGCTTATACATTGTGGTTCCTGTTAACTGAATCTACCGCTTCTGCCGCATTTGAGTCGTTGCCATGGAAACGTGAACAGACTCTTTTCCATTTGGTATCTCCGGAATCGGAGGACCAATCATAAGAAAAACTTCGGCGAGAAAAACTTCATCAATGCTGAGAAATCAAAATCCCTTCGTAAAAGTTAAAAAAACTTTCTTTGCATTAACTTTCCTTCTTTACATTAACTTTCCTTCATGCCTATCATTTAAGTAAGTAGTGGTGGCGGACTCGAGTCTCGACAACCTCATTGGATGGAAGCAAACTGAACTTTGAACGGCGGTATTGGGCGACTGGGCGCGAATTTAAAAAAACGGACTTCATGGTGCTTATCAAATTCGGCTGTTCTTTAACATATTAAATTTTACTTTGAGTGGACACTGTCCCTTTAAAGACAATGCGACGAACAGGAAGGACATGCGCATAGATACGCAACGATGGACAGCGACTGAGAAGAGCGATAGTGCTGAGAATATCTGAATAAGTTCACAACCATTCAAGTACATATACTGAGCACCAAATGTCATCTACCGGAACCTAATGGTCTTTGAGTAAAAAAATAAGGTCGGATACTTTTTTATCAGCGTAGTTACCCGACGTTGTCCGGGAAATGCACGGGCCACAGCTTTGCCTGCCTTAGACATTGTGTTCCTGGACTTAGTTTGTTTTCACCAGTAGGTGTTCCTGAAAGCGAGCTATATCTTGCAACTCCATGCAGCTGGCAAAGAGCGCAATACAATATTTTGAAGATCTTCTATTTAAAAGAAGAGAAACACTATTTTTTTGAAGGTTTTCTATAAACATAAAAAATTGTAAGGGTTAGGTCAGGTTTGATAACACCACCACCAAGGCCCTAGACACCAGGTAAGCCCGTCGTGAGTAGCAAATGACATAAAGTCACGACCACAATGCGGCCCTAGACACGTCTGTCAAGACAGCAGCAGATTCAGGTTCACATTCAGATTCACATTCGGACCCCCTTCGAATTGGATGAAACTTGGTGTACGTATGATGTTTAACACGGCCATTACGATGTTGCAGTCTGTTGGGCGCCACATTTAATACTTTGACCTCCAGAGGTCATCAAAGTTTCTGACGTCACAGGATGACCTTCTCAGAATTGAATCAAACTTGGTGTACCTTTGTAGTTTAACATGGCCATTACGATGCTGAAGTCTGTTGGGCGCCACATTTAATACTTTGACCTCAGAGGTCATCAAAAGTTTCTGAGGTCACAGGTGGACCCCCTCAGAATTTTGAAATCAAAACTTGGTGTACTTATTAAGGTTTAACAGGCCATTACGATATTGGAGTCTATTGGCGCCACATTCAATTACTTTGACCTCCAGAGGTCATTCAAATTTCAATTCACATTCAGATTCACGTTCGGACCCCCTTCGGAATTTGGATGAAACGTGGTGTACGTATGCAGTTCTAACATTGACCATTACGATTGCTGAAGTCGGTTGGGTGCCACATTAAAATACTTGGACCTCCAGAGGCCAGAGGTCATCAAAGTTTCAGATTCCACTTTTGGATTTCAGACCACTTCGGAATTGTGATTAAAAAAAATGGTTGTACATATGCAGTTTAGCATGGTGATTACGATACTGAAGTCTGTTGGGCACCACAATTAAAATACTTTGACCTCCAGAGGTCATCACAGTTTCTGAGGTCACAGGGTGACCCTTCTCAGAATTGGATAGAAACTTGGTGTACGTATGCAATTTAACAATGTTGAATTACGATTGCTGGAAGCAACTGTTGGGCGCCAGCATTAAATAAAGTTGACCTCCAGCTTTTCATCAATATTTTCAGATTCACATTCAGATTCACATTCGGATTTCGGACCCCCTCATAATTAGATAAAAGTTTGTGTTTATATGTAGTTTAGCATGGCCATAACGATTCTGAAATATGTTGGGCGCCACATTTAATACTTTGACCTCCAGAGGTAACCAAAGTTTCTGAGGTCACAGGGTGACCCCCTCAGAATGGGATAGAACTTGGTGTACGTATGCAGTTTAACATGGTGATTCACCCTGTGACCTCAGAAACTTTGGTGACCTCTGGAGGTCAAAGTATTTAATGTGGCGCCCAACAGATTTCAAAATTGTTATGGCCATGCTTAACTACATATGCACACAAACATTTATCAAATTCAGAGTGGGTCCGAAATCCGAACGTGAAACTGAATGTGAATCTGCAAATTTGATGACCTCTGGAGGTATTTTTTTTAATGTGGCGCCCAACAGACTTCAGCATCGTAATCACCATCATAAACTGCATACGTACACCAAGTTCTATCCAATTCTGAGGGGGTAACCCTGTGACCTCAGAAACTTTGGTGACCTCTGGAGGTCAAAGTATTGAATGTGGCGCCCAACAGACTTCAGCATCGTAATGGCCATGTTAAACTACATAAGTACACTAAGTTGGAATAAATTCTGAAGGGGTTACCCTGTGACCTCAAACTTTGATGACCTCTGGAGGTCAAAGTTTGTAATGTGGCGCCCATCAGACTTCAGCATCGTAATCACCATGTTAAACTGCATACGTACACCAAGTTCTATCGAATTCTGAGGGGGTCACCCTGTTACCTCAGAAACTTTGGTGACCTCTGGAGGTCAAAGCATTTAATGTGGCGCCCAACAGATTTCAGCATCGTTATGGCCATGCTAAACTACATATGTACACAAACTTTTATCAAATTCTGAGGGGTCCGAAATCCGAATGTGAATCTGAATGTAAATCTGAAAATTTGATGACCTCTGGAGGTCAATTTTTTAATGTGGCACCCAACAGACTTCAGCATCGTAATCACCATGTTAAACTTCATACGTAAACCAAGTTCTATCCAATTCTGAGGGGGTCACCCTGTGACCTCTGGAGGTCAAAGTATTGAATTTGGCGCCCAACAGATTGCAGCATCGTTATGGCCATGCTAAACTACATATGTACACAAACTTTTATCAAATTCTGAGGGGGTCCGAAATCCGAATGTGAATCTGAATGTGAATCTGAAAATTGTATGACCTCTGGAGGTCAATTTTTTAATTTGGCACCCAACAGACTTCAGCATCGTAATCACCATGTTAAACTTCATACGTAAACCAAGTTCTATTCCATTCTGAGGGGGTCACCCTGTGACCTCTGGAGGTCAAAGTATTGAATGTGGCGCCCAACAGACTTCAGCATTCGTCAATTGGCCATTGTGTAGATTAACAGAAAGTACAACAAGTTTGAATACCATTTTGAGGGATCACCCTTGGACCTCAACTTTGATGACCTCCCTCGCGCTCCCTGGAGGTAATAATTCTTTTATGTGGCGCCCAGACCTTCAGCATCGTATGGGCAATGTTAAACTTCATACGTACACTAAGTTTCATCCAATTTGAAGGGGGTCCGAATGTGAATCTGAATGTGAATCTGAAATTGTGATGACCTCTAGAGGTCAAAGTATTAAATGTGGCGTGCCCAACAGACTTCAGCATCGTAATGGCCATGTTAAACTACATAAGTATAATAAGTTTGATTCAAATCTGAGGGGTCACCTGTGACCTAATAAACTTTGATGACCTCTGGAGGTCAAAGTATTAAATGTGGCGCCAAACAGAGTTCAGCATCGTAATGGCCATGTTAAACTACATAAGTACACCAAGTTTGATTCAATTATGAGGGGGTCACCCTGTGACCTCAGAAACTTTGATGACCTCTGAAGGTCAAAGTATTTAATGTGGCGCCCAACGTTTTCGAGCATCCGTTTGATTGGCCATGCTAAACTACATATGTTTAAACAAACTTTTATCTATTCTGGAGGGGGTCTGAAATCCGAATGTGAATCGTCGCAATCGTAATCTTAAAATTGACGACCTCTGGAGGTCAGAATTTTTAATGTGCGCCCACAACCTTCAGTATCGTAATCACCATGTTACACTGCAAGCGTACATTCAGTTCTATCCAATTCTGAGGGGGTCACCTTGTGACCTCAGAAACTTTGGTGACCTCTGGAGGTCAAAGTTATTGAATTTTATTTTTTTTTTTTTTTTTATTGATTATGGCGCCCAACATACTTCAGCTGCGTAATGGCCTGTGTGCAACTACATAAGTACACCAAGTTTTGAATAAATTGTGAAGGGTCATCCTGTGACCTTCAAACTTTGATGACCTCTGAGGGAAATTTTTTAAATGTTGTGCCCAACCAGACTTCAGCATCGTAATGGCCATGTTAAACTTCATACGCACACTAAGTTTCCTCCAATTTGAAGGGGGTTGCGAATGTGAATCTGAATTGAATCTGAAAACTTTTGATGACCTCTGGAGGTCTAAGTATTAAATGGTTGGCGCCCAACAGACTTCAGCAATTCTAATGGCCATGTAAACTACATCCCAAGTACACAAGTTAGATTCAATTCTGGGGGGTCACCTGTGACCTCAGAAACTTTGATGACCTCTGGAGGTCAAAGTATTGAATGTGGCGCCCAACAGACTTCAACATCGTAATGGCCGTGTTAAACTTCATACGTACACCAAGTTTTATCTAATTCGAAGGGGGTCCGAATGTGAATCTGAATGTGAAGCTGAATCTGCTGCAGTCTTGACAGACGAAAAACTCTCTAGACACAAAATATTAAATACAAAACATAAAAGTATTGTCATACTTTCACATTCTCATTTTCATTTCTTGTCTGACTGTACGTTGTGTGTAGATATTAATTTGACTTCAGCCGTTATTGGGCCCCGGGCCTGTGGTTGTTCTATAATTAATATACAATAATACACAATACACAAAACAAACAGCTGTTCCAGATTCAGCCTTGTCATTGGTGAAGTATGTTGTATGATCATGTGACCGACTATGACATCATAGGACAGATCTGGCATTTTGTTTGAGAATGTAAAGGTAAACGTTGGTTCCCTAGCCAACCGGTACGTTCCGCAGTGAGGCATAGTTTTAGTTCTAAACGTGAGTCCCTGTCCGGTAGGTTCCGCAGTGAAGTTTTGTTCGCCATTATTATAAGCGTTGGTCCCTGTCCGGTAAGTTCCGCAGTGAAGCGTCATACAAAGCGTTGGTCCCTGTCACCATAATTACTGTCAAGGATAGGTCAGGTTTGATTATGTTATTAAAGTTGTTCATAAATTCCAATCAAGCTCGACACAATTCCCATCAACACCACCAAGGCCAAAATAATCAAAATTATGACTAACGCTACCACACATGATGAGCTTTGCAGATTTATATGAATTCCAATGCGTTCGGACTAATTCAGGTAAGTATTCAGGTAAGTATGCATTATTCTAAGGCCCTATATGCTAATTATTCTTCGGAATGCTCTGTATCACTGAGAGCACAACATCAACAATGACCTAGACACCGGGGCCCTGATCGTTCTGTCAAAGCGCAAGCGCAAGCTTCCATAGCATCGTGCAGTGACCAGCCAAAGTGACCACAAAGGCCCTGATCGCGGTGTCAACGCAAGCCCCATAGCACCTAAAAACGGTTAGCACGGCCCTGCCATCGCCCATCAGTCTCTATGGAAGCTTGCGTTTGCGCTTGCGGCACGTCGAGCAGGGCCATAGGGCTCTATGGAAGCTTGCGCTTGCGCTTTTGCCAGAACGATCAGAGCCCAGGTAAGCCGGTCGCAGGCAGCGAATGACATGACGTCACGGACACGATGCGGCCCTAGACAACAAAACAAATAACTGCTCCGGTTTCAGCCTTGTCATTGGTGGAACACGATCACGTGACCATGGCGTCATAGGACAGATCAGACATTTTGTTTGCGAAAGTATCATAATTGATTTCGTCATAAGTGGCGCAGTTGCTGGCAATACTAAGAAACTGCCATTAAGAAACTGCAAAAATTAGGCCACTAAGAAACTGCAAAAATTATCGGATGTGTCCTTCTATAAGGATATTGACATTTGCAGGCCACAAATGAAAAACTGACCTCCGAAAAATAGCGAGAATTCTGAATCTGGCAATGGTTTTTTCGTAAGACGTCTGTGTTAGCTGCCTTAGGGGCACTGATACATTACGACCTTTTGCCTTATTTATAAGAATAATATATTACGAGTATCTACTCGTATGTATCTACTACCAACCTACAAACTACACATACATCCGGTGTGTAAATCTTTATGAAAACGGCTACTGCTCCCGCACCACAGATGGAGCGAGCAAAAGTAACCGCAGTTTGTCAGCCATCACTGAATAATACGCAACCTAAGTGTGACGTCATAAAAGTAGCATGGCATACTCAGCTGACGACGTAGTGTTAAAGCGCCATATCACGTAAGTTGATTCCTCAATTCATCGGAAACGGCTGAGTTTCTTAGTTATGTGAGATACATCCACGTTACAGAAGGACATTTGCTCGATTTTTTTTTATTGAATAATAAAATGATAGTCCTTTTGCTAAGAATGAAGCGAAATTACAGCTAAGAAAGTAACACCTGTTACTTTTTGGCCGCCGCACTTATGTGACAAAATATTTCCTCACATAGCGTTTAAATTTGCAGCCGTAACTGCGTCTTTAAATGACGTCATATTATGTATAACTGTTGATTTGTTCACTCTTCAGTTGTTTTCTCATGGAATTTACCTAAATATAGCTCAATTAAATACAAAAAGGCAATATAATTTCTTCTTTGTGTTTCGAGGAAAGTTGCTGACAATTATGACGTATGAGTATCACTCTAACACGAATTACGAAGAAGCGTTAGCTTAAAACTAGTTTTAAATATTCTTAAATAAATTATAAAAAATAGCTTGATCCATTTCGTAGCCTCTCAATGCTAAGGTGAACTTCACTTAACGGGAAAAACGACTTACTTTTTGTGTCTATGCCCTTTAACACTACACAGTCAGCTGAGTATGCCACGCCGTCAGCTGCTTATATCAAATGACGTCCCGACTTAGGTTGCGTGTTAGACGCAATCGGTAGCATTTCTAACACGATCCTTATCACCGGAGGCGTCCGCTCCACGTTGTCGGCCGATAACCTCGGGTCGGTCGCGGAGAACACGAGAAACCGACTCAATAAGTGGGCCGTCGGTCGGACATTGGTCAGAGGAATGGCGCACGTCGTTTGTTAGCTCTGTCGTGCGGGCAGTGAGACAGTGAGTGTCAGCTCCTCGGCTGTCCCCCGCTCTTCTCAGTTGTTAGCTCTGTCGTGCGGGCAGTGAGACAGTGAGTGTCAGCTCCTCGGCTGTCCCCCGCTCTTTCTCCAAGTTGTTAGCTCTGTCGTGCGGGCAGTGAGACAGTGAGTGTCAGCTCCTCGGCTGTCCCCCCCCCGCTCTTCTCAGTTGTTAGCTCTGTCGTGCGGGCAGTGAGACAGTGAGTGTCAGCTCCTCGGCTGTCCCCCCCGCTCTTCTCAGTTGTTAGCTCTGTCGTGCGGGCAGTGAGACAGTGAGTGTCAGCTCCTCGGCTGTCCCCCCGCTCTTCTCAGTTGTTAGCTCTGTCGTGCGGGCAGTGAGACAGTGAGTGTCAGCTCCTCGGCTGTCCCCCGCTCTTCTCCAGTTGTTAGCTCTGTCGTGCGGCAGTGGACAGTGAGTGTCACTCCTCGGACTTGTCCCCCCGCTCTCTCAGTTGTTAGCTTCTGTTGTGCGGGCAGTGAGACAGTGAGTGTCAGCTTCCCTCGGCTTGTCCCCCCGCTCTTCTCAGTTGTTAGCTCTGTCGTTGCGGGCAGTGAGAACCGTGAGTGTCAGCTCCTTCGGGGCTGTCCCGCCTCTTCTCAGTTGTTTAGCTTCTGTCGTGGCGGGCCCAGTGAGACAAGGAGTGTCAGCTCCTCGGCTGTCCCCTCCCCGCTCCTTCTCAGTTGTTAGCTCTGTCGTGCGGGCAGTGAGACAGTGAGATGTCAGCTCCTCGGCTGTCCCGCCGCTTTCTTCTCAGTTTGTTAGGCCTCTGTCGTGCGGGCAGCGAGACAGTGAGTGTCAAGCTAACTCGGCTGTCCCCCCGGCCTCTTCTTCAAGTTGTTATGCTCTGTCGTGGGCGGCAGGAGGACAGTGAAGTGTTCAGCTCCTCGGCCTTCCCCCCCCGCTCTTCCTCAGTTGTTTGTTGCTGTCGTGCGGGGCAGTGGAGACAGTGAGTGGTTCAAAGCTCTCGCTGTCCCCCCGCTCTTCTCAGTTTGTTAGCTCTGTAAATGCCGGGCATGAGACAGTGAATGTCAGCTCCTCGGCTGTCCCCCCCGCTCTTCTTCAGTTGTTAGCCTGTCGTGGCGGGCTGTGAGACAGTTGAGTGTCCGTCCTCGGCTGTCCCCCGCGTCTTTCAGTTGTTAGCTCTGTGTGGCGGGCAGTTGGAGAGCAGTGGAGTGTCAGCTTCCTCGGCTGTACCCCCCGCTCTTCTCAGTTCTCAGCAGTGTATTGTACAGCACAACTGGTGCTCTGCTCTGCTCTGCTCTCCGAGGACACTCGGTTCTCACTTCTCAGACACGACACTCGGTCTGCCGTCTGAACCAACTGAGCTCCTTCCGAACCGACGCCGCTTCTCTAGTCTGTTAAGCTGATGGCCCGCTATACCGACAGAGAATGACCACGAGGCTCGCGACAGGCTAGTTAGTCGATGCTCCAGCTCAGTCGTTACATTACAGCAGCGCCCACTGTGTACAGGTGTGCCCACAGTACGCACCGTCAGAACGATCAATTGGCATGTTTACCTCTGGTGATTGACGAGTCAAGATCAGTGGCGGCCACCGCCTCCTAACGCCAGATCAGCGTCACTGAGCTGAGCCAGATCAGTGGCACTGAGCTGAGCCAGATCAGTGGCACTGAGCTGAGCCAGATCAGTGGCACTGAACTGAGCCAGATCAGCAGCAGTGCCGTCACTGAGCTTGAGCCAGATCAGTGGCCACATGATACTGAGCCAGATCAGCAGCAGTGCGTCTACTTGAGCTGAGCCAGATCAGTGACAACTTGAACTAGGGGGTGAGCCAGATCAGCGGCAGCTGGAGCTGAGCCAGTATAAGACGGCAGCTGGCGGCTGAGCCAGAATCAGCGGCAGCTGACTGAGCCAGATCAGCGTCACTTGGGAGCGAGCAGATCAGCGGCACTGAGCTGCAGCCAGATCTAGCGGCACTAGAGAGCCCTGTAGCCAGGATCAGCGGCAGCTGAAGCTCTGAGCGCAGGATCAGCAGCACTGAGCTGAAGCCAGAAGTCAGGCGCACTGAAGCTGAGCCAGATCAGCGGCATCTTGAAATCGTGAGCCCAGATCAGTGCACTGAAGCTGAGCCAGAATCAGCGGGCACTTGGAGCTGAGCCAGAATCAGCGCACTGGTTAACTGAGCCAGAACAGTGGCACTGGGCTGAGGCAGATCAGCGGCACTGAAACTGAGCCAGATCAAGTGGCACTGAGCTGACAGCCAGATCAACGGCATACTGGAGCTGGAGCCAGAGTCAGCCCGGCCACAGCTGAACTGAAGCGCAGATGCAGTGGGCCATCCTGAGCTGAGCAGATCAACGTTGCTCTGAGCTGAGCCAGATGTTGGGACATGACAGCACTTCTCTCATTTATCAACTAGCCGAGACGCACATGCCAAAGACTTGTCCTATATTGGACGCGATCCAGGTTCTCGCCGTGGCGCACACCGAGCCGGCACCTGTCTAGCTGTACGCCGGGTATTGTTCGGCGAGCAGCCGCCTGACGGACGATGCCAGCATACGCGAGCTGCTGTTGCGGGGGATCGAGTTGGTAATACCACGATCTCGGCCGCTCGGACGTTCTCTCAAGTTTGCTCTCCGAAAGCAGGATCAAGCGGTCTGAATGTGCCCGATCAAGTGGCACTGAGCTGAGACTCCAGAATCAGTGGCACTGAGCTGAGCCAGATCAGCGGCACTGAGCTGAGCCAGATCAGCGGCACTGAACTGAGCCAGAACAGTGGCACTGAGCTGAGCCAGATCAGCGGCACTGAACTGAGCCAGATCAGTGGCACTGAGCTGAGCCAGATGAACTGAGCCAGATCAGCAGCAGTGCCGTCACTGAGCTGAGCCAGATCAGTGACACTGAACTGAGCCAGATCAGCGGCACTGAGCTGAGCCAGATAAGCGGCACTGAGCTGAGCCAGATCAGCGGCACTGAACTGAGCCAGATCAGCGTCACTGAGCTGAGCCAGATCGCGGCACTGAGCTGAGCCAGATCAGCGGCACTGAGCTGAGCCAGATCAGTGGCACTGGGCTGAGCCAGATCAGTGGCACTAAGCTGAGCCAGATCAGCGGCACTGAGCTGAGCCAGATCAGCGGCACTAGAGCTGAGCAGATCAAGCGGCACTGAGCTGTTAGCAGATCAGTGGCAACTGAGCTGAGTCCAGAATCAGTGGCACTAAGCTGAGCTCTAGAATCAGCGCACTGAGCTGAGGCCAGATCAGCAGCACTGAGCTGTATGTTCCTAGATCAGACAGCACTGGAGCTAGCCAGATCAGGTCGGGCACTGAACTGAGGCCGTCAGTTGGCACTGAGCTGAGTCCAGATCAGCGGCACTGAGCTGAGGCCAGCATATCGGCACTGAACTGAAGGGCCAGAACAGTGGGCACGAGCTGAGCCAGATCACGTGCACTGAGCTGAGCTCAGAATCAACGGCCACTGAGCTGAGCTCAGATGTGGGACATGAAGCACTTTTCTCTCATTATCACATAGAGTATGAGCACATAGGCTAAGACTGTCCTATATTTGGACGCGTCACGGTTTCCTCGCCGTGGCGCACACAGCCGGCAACCTCAAGCTGACGGCCGGTATTTCGGCGAGCAGCCTCACGTGACGGACCCTATGTCCAGCATAACGCGAGCGCGTTGCGGGGATGATTCGTAATACACATCTCGGCCCGCCTCTGGACCGTCTCTTCAATTGCTCTCCGCAGCGCAGATACAGCTGGCATCCATGGAACTCTGAAGGCCAGATCGTGCAACTGAGCTGGGGAGCCAGATCATCGGCACTTGAGCTGAGCCAGATCAGCGGCACTGAGCTGAGCCAGATCAGCGGCACTGAGCTGAGCCAGATCAGCGGCAGTCAGCGCCAAAAACGAGACGCTGTCCATTACAAACCATATATCATCTCACCAGTGCCAGCGCCGCCAGCCCATTAATGCCGCTAGGCGCTAAATGAGAGCATCTCGCCTGCCCAGCCCATTAAAACCCGCGCTTGACCGGGGGCAAATATTGCCCCCTGCCGTTTATTCGCGATAACTCACGAACCATTCAGGATATCAACCTGAAACTTTCAGTACCTTCTTGCACATCAATTTCACATCGGTTGAAGAAATTTGACAATGTTTCATATTTTGGGGGGTTAGATATACACCGTTTTGTGGCGTCACGTTTCTTGAATTTAGCGACAAAATCACTCAAGTTTTAAGCAGCTGTAACATGGTTACATTTTTAGATAAACTAAGCCCCCAAAAACGAAAGATAGAGAATTGCATGTAGTATAAAACTGCTTTCTCCAAAATGTCAAAATTTTGATTTTTACCCATTTTTTTTTTTAACATTTTTTTTCTTCTTTTTTTTGTCACATCAACAACCCGGAATATATGTGAAAGAGTGGTGTTCTAGCAGCATACAAACCAATTTTCAAAAGAATATCACTATTTTTGACTTAGTGATAGCCTTTCAAGCACAACGAACTATGCTCGAATTTAGTAATATAATAAAAAACTTTCAAAAACTGTGAAAAGGGAGAAATTAAAAGATAAACTGGAATTAAAAAAAAACACACACTGACATATAAATGTTCTTAAACAAAACAAAAAATCTCTCAAAATTTTGACATTTTTTTATGTTTTGTTCTCGTTTTTAATATTTTTCCTGCAAAAATATAAAAAACTATATATTTATGTGAAAAAAAGTGTTACAACAATATAAAAGCCAAAATTCAAATAAAGAGCATAATTTTTACTAAGAAAACCAGAGAAGCGTAACTGATGACGTACTATTTCGAAATTGCGTTCTTTGGCTTATTTTGACAATATAAAGACAAATAAATGTCAGCAATGTATTTCTGAGACTATACTGGTCCAGAAACATGCCCTTTTTGTTAAGATTTATTAATTAAAACATTTGACCTTATTTGACCTAAATTTGACCTCAGCTTGACACTAACTTCATTTACACGTGCTCAAATGGTGCCTTGATTATCACTATCGAGTTATACGTATAAAACAGCCCATAAAACATGTGTCTCATGACTTTCAAAAATATGTTTCGGACAGTGACCTTTTGCGACCTGATCTTGACTTCGACCTTTGCAAAAAATATCCTTTTTGCTTACGAGGGATGTGTGTAATATCTTTGGGGGTATTTTGGGTGATCATGGTTGCAATCAAAGGCTCTGGATGGAAAGCATGGTGCATAAACTCAAATGCCTAGATTTTGATCTTTGACCTGACCTTGACCTAATATGCGACCTTGATTCAAAAATTTCGAGTACGCTTGAGATGCATCTCGATGAGAGCTTTCGAACGCCGCCTTGCGCGTCTCGCTACAATAATCGGTTCCGGAGATAACGAGGGGGCAATATTTGCCCTCCCCCGGTCAATGGCGTTCGGATAAGACCCCGGTCAAGCGCGGGTTAACGCGGCTAAATGAGGGCACTGCTTTATCGAGGCAGACGTCGGGCCGGCCGACGCGGTGCGTTTGCTTGACGCAGCACGCAAGCCGAACACGGCATTGGAGGGACCGTTGGCGTTTGAATTTTTGTTGGCGAATTTCGTGATTAATTGGATCGATTGAGCTCGGTTCCAATTAAGTTCGAGGTAAAATCGGCAGCTTTGGGGGCGGAGCTCACGCCCCTCCGATCCACGCCCCTCCGAGCTCTAGACAAAACGGTCAGCTGGTTAATTGGATGTTATGGATAAAGGAGCAGCAAAAACTCCGAAGGATGGGAGAACACTAATCACATTAACATCCAAAAACGTTGGTCTAAATGGTTTCAAACTTTCGATGATCATCTTTTGAGAACAGTTAAAGGGAATATAGCACCTTTAAAGGGAGAGTGCCATCTTGCGGGCTGATATTTTTTTTTGTGTATCGGTAGATTAAGCGTGTCCGATTTCACCTGCAAAGTCTGGTTCCCGAAACTGACCCTGTTAGATAAAAAAAAATACTTTATGAGCCTCAAAGAAGCGCTATCCTAAATAAAAAAAATACTTTAGTACCTCCAATGACTGGCAATCATTCGTAAAATTGGAATCGCCAACGCACTATTTTGAATCACTTCTTTGCGAACTAAAATTTTCTTTTGAAATTTGCAAACTCAACATCATCATTCCGTCAGTCAACTTAAAAAATAAAAAAGCGTATGCAGTTAATTATATTATCAACAATCTTAGCCTCTTTAAATCAAATAAAACTAATAAAACAGCAAGAATAGCAAGAATATGAGAGGCTCGACTTTGGGCTATAAAAGTTAAGTGACATTACCCTTTAACACAGACAGACTTTTCAACGTCAAGTCGCAGCGAATTCGGACGGCTCGGGGCCTCGGCTTGGGGCAGGGAGCGATATGTGGGCGGTACCTGTGGAGCTATTGTTTACATTGCTTACGAGAAAACTCAGCTCAGATGAACCAAATCGTTTTTGTCTGACACCGTCAACGTTTCCATCCGCAAGGTATGTATATTTTTANGCCTCGGCTTGGGGCAGGAGCGCATATTGTGGGCGGTGCTGGTTCCTGTTGGAGCTATTGTTTACATTGCTTACGAGATAAAAACTCAGCTCAGATGACGAATATTTTTGTCTGACATCGTCAACGTTTCCATCCGCAGGGTATGATATTTTTATATTGCATCCATTATTTCTTGGTGTTTTTAATTATGTATTTCTAGTTACTAATGTACGAATATACTACTAGTATGCAATTGTGAAAGCATTGGGTAATGGCCCATTTTATGGATTTGTAAAACCAACTTAGAAAGAAACTCAGGCACGTTGCGTAAATTTTGACGGCTGCCGAACACCATGAGTTGTGTTTTGCCAGCGTTCACCTTGAGAGCCTATGCACAGAACCAATCACTTAGTAATGCCAGTGAAGCCTCCATGCGCGAGATGAACCCCTGAGGTCGCCCTTCGGACCGCTCACCAATACCTGAGTGTCGTCGGCATACTGAAATATAGCTGCGTCACCTGCGTACATTGACAAGTCGTTTGAGAAGACAGTCTTAAAGACAAGTCCCCAGAATGTCTTACAAAAAAGTAATGAACCTAGAGCCGAGCCCTGGAAGACACCCATGGTATTGGAGAGCGGCCGTGGCCCGTGACAGCACCCTGCGTTTGGACCCATCGTTCAGAGACACACTCTGTGTACGTCCCTGAAGATAGGCGGCGAACCAGGAGGTTTCAATACCGTGCATTTCCAGTTTTTGAATCGAAAGTTTGTGATCAATCACGTCAAAACATTTGCTTAAATCAATAAGGCACAGCATTGAGACCTCCCCCTATCGGTGGCGGTAAGGATACGGTCTGTTACGGACAAAAGCGTGGTCTCGGTGGAGTGCCGGTGGCGAAAACCGTGCTGTGATGACGCCAGAAGATGATTGTAGGAGAGATAGCTGTAGAGCTGCCGGTGAACGACTCGTTCTACAACTTTCATGATGACCGGGACTTAAGAGATGGGCCGGAAGCTAGAGGGGTCAGAGGGGTTGGCGGATTTGTAAATGGGGTGGATAATGGAGTGTTTCCAAGGATCAGGGATGTCAGATTGGGTGATGGATGTATTGACAATGTGCAGGATAACGTCACCGATAGCTGAGAATCCGGCCCTCAGCATGCGGACACACACACACACACCGTCAGCACCGCAGGCGGCCGAGTTCCGCATGCCAAAGACCGTACTGCATAGAAAGGAGGCCCCGTCCCCGGCACTAGATAGGAGGACCCATCCCCTAGACAGGAGGCCCCCGGTGCTTGATAGGAGGCCCCCTGTACTAGACAGGAGGCCCCGGTACTACATAGGCAGGAGGCCCCCTGCACTAGACAGGAGACCCCTGGTACTACATAGGCAGGAGGCCCCCGCTACAAGACAGGAAGCCCCCGGTACTAGATAGGAGGCCCCTTCCCCGGTGCTAGACAGAAGGCCCCTAGGTACTAGATAGGAGGCCCCCAGATACTAGATAGGAGGCCCCGTCCCCGGTACTAGACAGGAAGTCCGTGGTACTAGACAAGAGGCCCCCGGTACAAGATAGGAGGCCCTCGGTACTTGACAGGAGGTCCCCTGTACTACACAGGAGGCCCCGGTACTATATAGGCAGGAGGCCCCCTGTACTAGATAAGAGGCCCCGGTACTAGACAGGAGGCCCCCAGACCCCAGCACTAGACAGGAGGCCCCCGGTACTAGACAGGAGGTCCCGGTACTACATAGTCAAGAAACCCGCATCTAGTCAGGAGTCCCCAGGTACTAGATAGGTCCCCGGTGCCAGACAGGAGGTCCCTTGATACTAGACAGGAGGTCACCCGCCGAGGAAGGAGGGCACTCCCTCACCCTTGGGAAGGAGGCCCCCTGCGACTTTACCAACTTTCAGGTAAAATTTGGTATAACCCACCCCTGCCCCCGGTGCCAGACAGAGGCCCCTGGTTTTAGACAGGTGGTCCTCGGTAATAGACAGGAGGCCCCCAGTACTACACAGACAGGAGGCCCCCCAGTATTACACAGACAGGAGGCCCCAGTACTACATAGACAGGAGGCCCCCAGTACTACACAGACAAGAGGCCCCCAGTACTACACAGACAGGATGCCCCAGTACTACACAGACAAGAGGCCCCCAGTACTACACAGACAGGAGGCCCCCAGTACTACACAGTCAGGAGGCCTCCAGTACTACACAGACAGGAGGCCCCCAGTACTTCACAGACAGGAGGCCCCCAGTACTACACAGACAGGAGGCCCCCAGTACTACACAGACAGAAGGCCCCCAGTACTACATAGACAGGAGGCCCCCAGTACTACACAGACAGGATGCCCCAGTACTACACAGACAAGAGGCCCCAGTACTACACAGACAGGAGGCCCCCAGTACTACACAGACAGGAGGCCTCCAGTACTACACAGACAGGAGGCCCCAGTACTACATAGACAGGAGGCCCCCGGTACTACACAGACAAGAGGCCCCCAGTACTTGCACAGACAGGAGGCCCCCGGTACTACACAGACAAGAGGCCCCCCAGTACTACACAGACAGGAGGCCCCCAGTACTTGTCAAGGGTCCCGTGCCCGTCAGGGGCCCATTAGCTGAAAATAAATAGGAATGGTCCCGCAAATCTCAAATCGAAATCCCCAAATATCTACCCCATTTTTTAACTCTCCGGATTTGACCCACTTCATTTTGTGGAGGCCCCCATTTTTGCTTTTGGTAATAAATATATTTTTTAATTCTCTCGGAAATGGTCAAGGGGGGGGGCTATCGCCCCCTTGAATCTGCGCCTGACACACAGACAGAGAGAAGACAGAAAGTTGTGGGCAGCGTAGCAGGTGATGTCTACTCATGACATGACGACAGAGACGATTGCAACAGACACCAGGCAGTGCCAGTGACTCGCTGATACTGTAGTCAGACGATGGTGACACACGCAGACAGTGACTCACTGATACTGTAGTCAGACGATGGTGACACACGCAGACAGTGACTCACTGATACTGTAGTCACACAGCCGCCCGCCCTCTGATGGGCGGAACTTGAACTATACGCCCGATGCTGACCGGGACGGGCCGTGCCTCGCCGCGCTGCAGCGCGGCGAGGCGCGGGTTGTGCACAGCAGCGCCACCTATATAGCATCTCAATGACACTTAATGCGCACACAGCGACACTTAAAGCACGGAGAAGGGGTTTATCAGTAAACGTAAAAAATATAGCTGTTCCCACCGAATGGAAAACAAACCACGATCTCTTGACGGGTGAATACCTCGGTAATATTACGAATAAAAAAACGTAAAAATGGAGTCTGTATGCATAGATCGTCCAGCGAAGCGGACGGGTTAGCACTAGTTTTATCTACCGTGGCTGTAACAGTGTAACACAGCAAAAGCATTGACAAAGTTAGGCCCAGCCAGGTTACATGGCAACGCCGCAACGCCAACAAGTGTTAACATGAATTTGTTTGTAAACAGAGCATGATTATTGTGTTTCCATGCGCATCCAAATGCTTCCAAATACATAAAATTTACTACCGATGCCTTTTTTGTCATTGAGGGGGGGGAGGTTACGGATGCCACAATTTCATAGTTTGCAACTGGGTGAGCAAATTATCGCCACTGGGTGGGCATTTCGGAGCACTGGATGGGCATTTGCCCACCCAGTTTGTTACTTAGGGCAGGCCCTGCAGCTGTCACTATCAGTGTGACGGTGACGCATGTCGTCCGTCCGGTCTCATCTGGGCCGCCGGCAGGGGGGCGGTATCGGGTGCAGCGGTTTATCAGCAGCGGCTGCAGCAGGCTGCAGTCAGTGCGTCGCTGACAGTGGCCGTGACACTTTGTACATCACAGCAGTCGTCATGAGCCAGCTGAGACTCGCCAGGAGCAGGGAGGAGAAGGTGGAGCAGCTGGTGGCCAGGTGCGGTGCGGGGGCCCACCTGGCCATTGGAGCCCTGCTGACTGCCAGGGACCTCCGAGACTATCATCCGGCCTCCCAGCTGGCCTACACCACCAGCCAGGAGCGGGATGACGCAGTCCGCTGGTTGGTGGAGGTGCCGCTGTGGAGCGCTATCCAGGAAGGCCGGGCCGCCGCCGCCACCACCGACGAGTGCCGGCTCTGCTCGTCAGCGGAGCCGCTGAAGGTGCTGTACTTCAGCCGCTCCGGCAGTACGGCAGAGGGGTTTGATGATGGAATCATGGGTACACAGAGCACGTCGGACTTCGATATCATGATGGAGTTCGGCGGCCCCATCCGCTGGGCGGCGGGGGCGGGGGCGGAGGCGGAGCCAGACACCATCAGCCCACAGTCTGCGCCACAACTGTGGGCTAAGCCCACCAGCCGCCCCGGCTTCGTCACGCTGCACTGGGTTCGGACCACCCAGTGTAGCCATGAGGCCCCGCTGCCGGCGCTGTCGGCTGACTCAGTCCGCCAGCTGATGGAGCAGCGCTGTCGGGTCCTGTATCCGTCTGACGCTGAGATCACCACCTCCGGCCCGGCAGTCAATGTCAGAAAGTTAGATGCTACACACGGCGGTACTGACTTCGTGTCCTGCCTCCGCGGTCCCTGGTGGCCAGCTAAGGACGACTTCCTCTGCCGCCACCGGAAGACCGACTTCCCGCCAGCGGCGGCGCGACGCGACATCTGCCAGTTTGGCGTGCATCTGGTGCCGACAGGACGCCCGGGCAGCGACACCGAACAGTCCGAGTGGCGGGTATCGTTCTCCCGGGCGGAGGTGGTGGCGGCTCAACATCTCAGCACCAGGCAGCACGCCACCGTGTTGGCAGTAAAGTCCATGAAGAACCATCTGCAAAACAGCGGGGAGGAGGTTAGTTTAAAGTCCTACTTCATCAAGACGGCAGTGCTCTGGCTGGTGCAGGACCATCCCAGTGACGACTGGACAGACGTCACTGACGGCGTTAACATGGTCCTAAACTGGCTGGAGGACCACCTCACTGCCGGCAGCCTCCCCTGCTTCTTCTGGCCCGCCATCAACCTGGTGGCGGGTCTCAGTAAGGACGACCTGCAGAATATCATCATTACAGTAGGTCTGATGAGGAGACAGGCCACCCGTCTCCTGATGGCCTGCTGTGTGGAGCTGTGGCCTAACCTGGATCTCCTGCTGGTGGAGGGCGGGTCAGAGCCGCTCTCAGAGCGTCAGCTGCGGCTCTGTCTGGCGCGGCTGCTGATCCTGCAGGCTGTGGTGAACGGTACCAGTTTCCGCCCCACCGCTCCACTCTGGCAGTACTGGACAGAGCGCTTCATCCCTGCTCTGGCCGGCGTGTCACAGCAGCAGCTGCTGCAGTGGCATCACCGCCGTGACTCGGGCACATACGACCAGCAGTGCTGTCTGCTGCAGGCCCTGTCTGTGGCCCCGGCTGACCTGGTGAGTGGGGTGCAGCTGACGTCACTCAGTGGTGACATGTTCACCTGGCCGGTGACGCCACTACTGGACATTCTCACCGAGTCAGAACCATAGCAAAGACAAACTGACTAGGGTGACCGGGCCGCGAGATAGAAACCACTAAGGTAGATACATCAGGTGATGACCGACCCCCGGCGGAGGGCCGGCCGGGGACCGCGAGCTGGACCACGCCGCAGGGCCGGGCAGAGATGCTGCTGCACGCCCGAGCTGCTGCTGCGGGCCGTCAGCGAGGTGGTGCCGGACGAGAGGGATTGGTGGCAGGGAGTGGACCAGAGGCTGGCGGAGGATTCGAGAGGGAACTACCAACAACAACTGCCCACCTACCAACAACAACGGCAGGGGTTGGAGCAGCTCCTCAGCTGCGATCTGGAGGCGTCGCTCCGCAGTGAGTTGCCAGGGATGGACGGCCCGACGGCCACCACCACGGCCCACTTCTGGCGGCGACATCTCCAGCACCTGCTGTCTGGTGACCACCTGCGGAACAAATACACCGCCGTCACCACCCGGTGGTCCGACAGATGGCAGCTGCGGCAGTACGTGGTGCTGGACAACCCGACTGAAGGTAAGAGACGCCGCCAGCGCGGCTCGCTTACACACCAACATACTGACACACTGACCACATCTAGGATCACCACTGTGGTTACCAGATCTGACTGGTCACGAATTTCACAGATAACAAATAAAGATACAACATTGAGCTACCCAAAAAGAACTAGACACACAATAGAAACAAAGAAAACTACGCTTAACATAAGAATAACCATGCCGATGCATAACAGCTGACACTGGACATCCTCTAACGACACTGACACACATGATACACGCTAGCAGACACTGACACTACTACATTCGACACCATCTAGACCCAATGATACAAGAACTAGCATCAACATAGAACTAGAACGAACTAAAGGACTAAAACACAATAACACAAAATAGACATCAATTAAGACACAAAAACTGAGCAATCGTGATCCACAAGCGTGACATGCTATGACACACCTAATGAAAGTCACTGGACACATCACTGACTGATACGACTCGCATCACGAACTAAACGGTCTGAATCCACACTGTAATCGGAGCATACACATAATCTGGGCACACTCGACAGAGCGGAGTGAAACCTCTATCCAACCCAATAACCATAGAACTCACACGACCAGACAATAACAAAGACCAACAACCAAATAAGATCTGACAAAATAATACAACTGAACACCGAACCAACTAGTCGACTACATGCATACGATTCTGACAGACAGGCGCTGCACGTTACACTCATGACACCCGCATGTGCACACGCACGACGACTCCACAAGTGGTCATGTGCCGTTTACAGTGTCGTGCGCAGTTGCAGTGCGCAGGACAGGTGCGTCATAGCGACGTTCCCAGACGCACGACACACATAGGATCGATCGACCAGTGTTGACACGATCCACGGCAACTGACACTACGATCATCTGACACGCTGACACACTTGACAGAACTGGACCACACTGACAACGACACAAAAACAATAGAAAACACACTTGACAACATCAAGAAAGAAACAACAACTATTTTAGACTAGATCACTTGTGACTACGCAGGATCAGACTAATCTGCGCGATACACAGCACTGGTCCCAGTACCCCACTCGACTACGACCCGCCACTAAGCACCCTACTGACGCGACTGACGAACAAACAAGTGCTATGCAATAAAGAATACGCCAGACCACCACTACCTACCGCTAACTAGACAAGCTGTGACTAGTAACGATCAGCAGCTTGCTCACACGTGACCCACATCCACCAACCCGCATCCCCTAGACTACCTTTCAGTCACCGCGTGTATCTGTTGGACCTAGCATCCGCTGCGGCTACTGATGCTTTCGTGACAGGGACTGTACACGTACCAGTACTGACACTTGAGCACACTGACACTGAACGCATTATACTACGCACTCCCACTGAAGTGTCGTCTCGCTCCAAACAGCATCTATATAAAAGTCAAAGTCACTGTTCAGAGTCAGTTCTTGTTCATGGGTGCCGACCACTGACTGCCTCACATAAGACACTCCCCACTGACACTGAAATCTATAACTGCAGAGCTGCCTCAACTGACACATTGACAACTGGGACACACTGACACATGACGCAGATGCTGCCCGATGGCGACGCAACTAGAACGACAACATGACGCCACTGACACTGACGCACTGGACAACTGACGCAACTACACTGACTGCACCTGACACTGCGACTGACACTGACGCACTGACACTGACCGAACATGACCCTGACGCACTGGACAGACTGACATCTGACGAATGAACAAACTGACAGACTGAACCCACTGACAGGACTGACACTGACAGAGACTGAACCCACTGACAGAGCTAAGACATACTACAGGACTGGAAAACCAAAACTAAACAGACTGACACTGACAGACTGACACTGACAGACTGACACTGACAGACTGACACTGACAGACTGACACTGTAATGAAGTTGTCGTCATCGAATCGATCAGTTCGGTCCCAGTCCAGTTTCCAGTTAGAGTCTGTCTTTCCTTTCACACTATATTGTTACTCAGTTACTCCCACTCACTCTTCCAGTTCTTCCATACAATCACACACCCGCGGCCTCACGGCCGGCTGAGTCACATGACCACTCCCAATCAGTGCCTGAGCCCGACTGACTGTCCCCCGGCCCACTGCGGCGCACCGCCGCCGGTCGCCACGTGACATCATATTCTATCGACCAATCACACTTGTGAATACACGTGACCAGCTGTCGCTTAGCAGTTAATACCAAATAAGGCAAAGTAGGACCCACGGCCATGTCATAACTAACTTTGCTACAGACACTGACAGACTGACACTGACAGACTGCCACTGAACAAGACTGAAACAAACAGGAAAAGAACTGAGACAAAACAATGGACCAGAACATAAAGAACAAAATGAAAACAGAACTGAAACACAACTCAGGCACAGAACTATGACCAACTGAAACAAGACTGGACAACTAGACCCCCACAGACTGACATTTGAACAGAACTGACACATGACAGACTGACACCTGACAGACTTGGACACTGGATAGGGGGCGACTGACACTGACAGACTGACACTGACAGACTGACACTGACAGACTGACACTGACAGACTGACACACTGACAAGGAGCTAAGATCAGGCTCCACTGAATCACGAACAGCATATATTTATTATCAGAAAGTACTCCCCCCATTTTTCATCCCTGAGTACGCATATGAATTTTCATTTTGGTACTTGTCCTTTTTATATACTGAAGACCATTACATTGGAAGACCATTGTCTGACCAGAGGACTTCCGAGGCTCCGGCCAGGCAGAATATGCCGCGGGTTCCCCTGATGAGCGTCGAGACACTGGCGTGTCGGCCGACTGGGCAGGCTGTGAGCCACCTGGAGTGAGGGTCGACCGCTACCAGGAAGTATCGGCAGGCGTGTTGACAGAAGTCACTGCTAATGTGTTGGAATGGGCGGCTGGCCTGCTCGTGCGTGTGCAGCGTCTCTTTTGGCACCGATGGCAGCTCCCTCTGGCAGGGCTGGCAAGCCTTGGTGATGTTTTCGATGTCGTTGTTCATGTTGGGCCAGAAGACGATCAGGCGGGCTCGACTCTTTGACTTTTCTTTCCCCTGATGGCTGGCGTGCAGCTCGGCGAGGACGGCTGCGCGCATCGGGCGGGGAATGACGAGCCGGCAGCCACACACGGCCAGCCCGTCATCGACAGCGAGGCGGTCGTGGACCGGCCAGTATGGCCACAGGAGCGCGGGCAGGTCGGCATTCTGGGACGGGAATCGGTCCATCACGGTCTGAAGAAGGATCTGCGCCTCTTCGTCCCGGTCCGCCTCTCGCCGTACCTCATCCAGCCTGAGGTCGGTGCAGAGCTCGCTCGCCTCGCCTGTGATGAAGGCAGCGACGGTGGTGGCCGATCTGTCCTCGGCCAGCTCGTCCTCCTCTGTCGGTGGGTCCACCGGTGACCTTGAGAGGGCGTCGGCTGCCTGATAGTCCGTGCCGCGCTGCCATTGAGCGTTTAATGTCATTACCAGCAGTTTCTGCCGCAGGCGCTGGAGGCGCCAGTTTTCGATATCATCCAAGTTTTTGCAGTTGAGGATTGGCACCAGAGGGCGATGGTCGGTTAGCACATCAAACTCGGGGAGCCCACTGATGAAAGGGCGGCGCTTGTGACACCCCCATGCTCCCGCCAGCATCTCCAGCTCGTTGGTGGCGTAGCGGCTCTCTGTGTCTGTCAGGAACCGGGAGCCGGCCTGGACTGTACGCCAAGTGCCGTCCAGCTGCTTACTTGCTTGATAGCACGTGCAACCCGAGCCCCTTCAGACGGCTCGCGTCGGTTGACAGCAGAGTGGGCCGCGTTTGGTCGAAAAAGGCGAGCGTGCGCACCGATGACAGCGCCACCCGTGCCTTTTCGAACGCCATCTGATGGCCACTGTCCGAAACGAAGGTTCGTTTTGTGTAACTCATGAAATTTTTATTTTTATTTTATTTTACCTTTTTCACCAGATATAGACAAATAAATATCGCAGATGTATTTCTGAGACAAAACTGGATTAAAATAGTATTTTTTGTTTATATTTGTTTAATTTCACAATTTGACCTCGTATGACTTTGACCTCTTATGGTGTCAGGTGGTCAAAATAGCTCCTACTATTGAATTACATGTGTAAAACAACCCATAGAACATGTGTCGATGACTTTTGTAGACCTCTTGTCAACAGTGACCTTTCGTGACCCGATATCGACCTTGACCTTTGCAAACAATTTCACTTTTGCTTAATGCGGGAAAGTCATTATATCTTTATGAGCACTTTGTGCACAAAATGTCTCAATCTAAGGCTTTGGATAGAAAATATGATCCAAAAACTAAATTATTTCCATTTTTAACTTTTACCTGACCTTAACCTGACACGTGACCTTATTTCGAAAAAATGCGTTTGTTTTGAGTACGTATAGTTAAGACCTTTCGATTTCCGTATTGCGCGTCTCGATGCGGTTATTGGCTCGGCAGATAACGAGGGGGCAGAATCTGTCCCCCTCCTCCCAGCGTGGCGCGTTCGGCTGGATACCCCAGCGGGGCGCGGGGTAAATATAAAATCTGTAAGAGAGTCACCGATACGAAAAATACTAGATTAATTAATTGTAGGTACTGCTAGCCTTATTAAATCCTGCAAGCTTCAAATCTTTCGGAAAAAGACTGTGACTTTGGCAGGAATACAAACATTTGTATAGGTAAGACTTGACTTGACCTTGTGACTTGACCTGAGATGACCTGATGTCAAAACTTTTACAAAGTGTGTGTAATTGATGCCCAAATAGCTGCACGAAATTTGGCAGCGTTGCACGCCGCTTTTTTCGCGCTACTCCTGAAAAACCTTAGGAAGGGGATGGAAATCAACCCCCTCCTGCAGTGCGCGGGTTAATGTTTAAAATGTCTGCGACAAAATAGCAAGACGGTCACGACAGCTATATTGAACATCAAACACTACAATACTCGTCATACCACTCTCCCTTAAAAATTATGTGAAAATCTCCACAGGATAAAATTACACATGAATTGCTAGCCACCCCAGGGGCTGTTGACTCACCTGAGCTGGTCTGATGTATTCCAGACTCGCCGCAGCGTTACGAGCGTGGCGCAGACGAGGACGTGCAGTGCTGCGGTGAGGAGCAGGACCAGGAGGATGAGGAGCAGCGCTTTCACTCACACCTGCAGCACTTGATGGAGTTTGAGCAGCATTACCTGCGAGAGGAGAAGTGGTTCCGCTCACACGCACATGTATGGGTTAGGTTCGTGTGTCGATCACAGCAGACGTGGGAAGAGCTAGTGGAGCAGTTCCAGCGAGCAGAGATGGAGCGGCGGCATGGTCAGGAGCGGGATGAGCTGGAGCGAAGGCATCGTCTGGAGCAGAATGAGCTGGAGCGAAGGCACTGTGAGGAGAGGACTGTGCAGGATCTACAGCTTCTGCAAAAACACGACGAATATGTACGTCAACTTTCCGTGAAGATGGATCAGAATGAGAAGGAGAATCAGCGTAATAAAGTGGACCAGGAGCTTCACGAGCTGCAGTTTCAACTGCTGCAAGAGCTTGATGAACTGGAACTGCGTCTCCTGCAAGAGTGGGACGAGCAGGAGGAGAAACACCGACAGGAGCGATATGAGCAGAAAGAGCGACACCAGCGGGAACCGGACGAGCTGGATCGGCTGATGAATCGGCCAGAGTGGACCTGCTGGACCAACAGCATGGATGCTGATTCACGTGAGTACATTTTTGCCCAGGGGTCGAAAAAATAAAAAGTTGTCGCCAACGAAATTCCATATCAAAGTGGTCGCCGCAGGGATGAAGGCCTACTTGACCAGAAAATGATCGAACCAACCGATAATTTATGAATTTATGTCATCAATAAGCGTTTACTGAAGGTTTAACTGGTAGGCAACTTGGATACCGGTGTGGTTCGAGGTAAGGGTTGGAGATTTAGGTACTGAAGCTCTTATTTTGCCCATGGTCATGCAAAGTGGTCGTCCTGGTTCAAGCAAAGTGGTCGCCAACGAGGTTGGTAGGACAGAGTTTTTTTCGACCCATGTTTTCGCCATCTCTACGCATTGCTACAAAATGTTAACGGCATGTTTTTCCGCCCCAATTTGGTGAAGGTGACTGAGACATGGCTTGATGTATAATATAACAACATGCTTGGACACACGGAATAACACTTTTGAGCAGGTAATAATACCGAGCGACCCTTTTGCACAATATTTTCAAAGAAGTCTGCTGTTTTGTGTTTCCGCAAGGTACAGAAGTATTTCATTTTTCACTTTTGTCCCACTTAAGGGCTAATTTATTTTTAAAAAAACAATAAACAGAATAAAATTTACATGAACACAAACACAAACATTTTGCCAACATTAGCATATGTGTGGACCGTCTGGACAAAGCCGGAACGGTGCCCGTAACATTGGCAACACCGTTCCGGCTCCGGAAAGATCTGTGGGTTACCTCCCCAACGCTCCAGACGGGCCGCAGCCCCCGCCCGCACTGCCTCGCGCTTGATTCGCACGACATCGCGTGGCAGTGCCCCGTCAGCCGACCGGGCGCGTGACCCGTTCACTCTTTTTCCCATCCACAGCGCCATGCAGTCAGCTGACATCGTCACACATCAACAGCCAGACGCCGCTGGGCTCGGAGCAGACCAGCGACGCCACACAGCGCTCGGCATACTCGGAGCACCCAAGCGCCGAATCCACCGCAGATACGTACTGTCGAGATGACGGCTGCGGATTGCTACCAGACTGGCCTCCCTCGCTGGTTCAGAAGCCACAACACAGGCTGGCCGCGCTGTTCTTTCACCAAGGTGACAGCGGGTGCAGCGGTGCGGGGACTCTCCTGTTGTGACCGTCTCTAAGGCTGGTGTCAGCCTAGCGCGGGGACAGCGGGGCATGATGACCCCATCGCGGCCGACTTCATTAATTATCGGCACCGTCACTTTTGCGATTTTTTTTTTTATGGGGGGCAAGATAAATGATAGTCCTAAGTCCGGTGATATTTTTATTTTTGCACCATTTTTCGGGGGTCCTTAGCCCCTGGGATACAATAATTTGTATAGCAGAGGTGGTTCCAGGTACTTGTAAAGGGGAGGTTTCCAAGAAGTATAAAAACGCTTAGCCGGCAATCAATAAAGCCATGTAAGGTGCATTTATAGCAATGAAGATGCTAACGAAGAAATAATTTATCCTTTTGTTATTTGCAGAATTTATTTCACATTGCGTTTCAAGGGCATGTTCAGGCACATAAAAAAGAGGGTTGACTAGGATGGTGATTACAATATGGGGCATTCCATGACAGATCACCCAACTCATAACACTCTACATCTAAGATTTCGATTTAACTGCGTTTGGGGGGTTATCTTGGTCGTAGATTCATGCTGTGAATTTTTCAGCTCAATCTGTCAAATGGTTTTCCAGGTGCACCCTCAGGCATTATTCGATTTTGCTCAAAACTTCCATTTTCAGCGGGTGATATCCCCCATATAAAATACAGGAGTCATTTAAACCTATACATCATAATAATCATCATAAGCAATGTATTTGTGTGATATACATTTTTTTCAAAAAATAATTGTAAAAACTTAAAACGTGGTTTTAACCCGCGCTTGACCGGAGTCTTATCCAAACGCCATTGACCGGGGGTGGAGGCAAATAGTGCCCCCTCGTTATCTCCGGAACCAATAATCGTAGCGAGACGTGCAAGGCGGCGTTCGTTAGCTCTCATCAAAATCCATCTCAAGCATACTCTCAATTGTTTTTATTGAGGTCGCATATCAGTTCAAGGTCGGGTCAAATGTCAAAATCGAGACATTTGAGTTCATGGACCATACTTTTCATCCAGAGCCTTTTATTGCAACTATGGTCACCCAAAATGCCCACAAAGGTATGACACACATCCCACATGAGCAAAAAGGAGATTTGTTTTGCAAAAGTTCAAGGTCAAGATCATGTCACAAAAGGACACTACCCGAAACATATTTTTGAAAGTCATGTGACACATGTTGTATGGGCTCTTTTATACGTAGAAATAGAAAGTGATAATCAAAGCACCATCTGAGCCCATTTAAATAAAGTTAGTGTAAAGCTGAGGTGAAATTCAGCTAAAATGAGGTAAATTTTTTAAATTGATAAATCTTAACAAAAAAGGCATGTTTTAAACTTTTTTCTTCTCCAAAATACATTGATGAGTTTTACATTTTTTTCTTTATTTTGTAAAAAAAATCGAAATAATACATCATCAATTACCATTCTTAGGCCTCTTTAGTAAAAATGAAGCTCTTCATTTCAAACATTTTTTTGTTACACTTTGCTTTCACATAAATCTCTAGTTGTTGATATTTTTCGCAAAAACAACACAATTGGGAAAAATTGGTGTAAAAAATGTAATTGTCAAAATTTGTACATTGTTTTTTATTTTATAATTGTATTTGTTTTTTTCTGATTTGGTTTAATTTCAGTTTTTCTTTTAATTTCTACCTTTTCACAGCTTTTCAGTTTTTGGGATTATATTGCTAAACTTGAGCAGAGTTCGTTGTGAAAAGCCCCCTCTATGTCAAAAATGGTGATATTCTTTTGAAATTTTGTTTATATGTTGCTTGAACAGTGAACACCAATTTTTCAAATAGGTATATTCTGGTCTTGGATATGAAACAAAAAACAAACATTTCGTTTTATTTATTTTTTTTGTGTAAAAATCAAAAATAAGAAAAATGTTGAGACTGCAGTTTTATGCTACCTGCCATTTCCAATCTTTTATTTGTCTCATTTTAATTTATCGTAAAATGAAACCATTTTACAGCTGCTTAAAACTTGAGTGATTTTGTCTCTAAATTCAAGAAACATGACGTCACAAAAACGGTGTATATCTATACCTCCCATTTTTTTCTTATTTTATTCCAACCGATGTACAAATGATGTGCAGGAAGGAACTGAATGTCTCAGGTTGATATCCCGAATGTTTTTTGAGATATCAAGAATAAACGACAGGGTGCATTATTTGTTCCCCCACGGTCAATCGCGTGATAACCCACGCGACGTAGGGAGGTAAATATTACCCCCCCTCCCGGATTGTCTCAATAACTTCAAAAAACTATACCAGATAGCGACGTCAAATTTTGGTTGCCTTATGGAGCATCAATTTGACGTCTTCCTAAAAACTTCATCAAAATAAATCAAAACTTTGGGAGATAATGACGTTCTGATGACGTCATGTCATGCAATTTTTGGTGGAAAAACCACAAATGTTTTATGCATCGTAGAAAACATAGCTTAAAAGCAAATTGCAAAAAAATGAACAGGAAGGAAATTACATTGTTTAAAAAATGACAATCATGGTTTTCCAAAATTTGGGTTATTGATCCATCAAAATAAAATAGTATTTTTCGAAAATTTCTTCTAATCGAAATTTTTCAAGATATTAAAAAAACGGAATAAATATGAGAGAAATAAATATAAGAGTTACCCAAAACATATTTCAAATTAAAATCTTTATTTTTCAGTGACTTACTGTTCCCCAAGCATAAGTAACTAATTGCGTAATTTTTTATTTTTATTTTATTTTTTGACATAAAGCAGATATATAAATGAGACAAAACTGGTCTATAAACATGCCTTGTTTATTCATACTAGCCAGCTTCCGGTGTTGACCATAGATGACCTGACCTTGACCTTTTATGGTGTCAATTTTAAAAATGGCTGATGCTATCGAATTATACGTGTAAAATAACCCATAAAACATGTGTCACAAGACTTTCGTTGACATCTTGGTAGCAGTGACCTTTTGTGACCTGATCTTGACCTTGACCTTTGCATACAATTTCACTTTTACTTAATTCAGGAGATACATTACACCTTTCAGAGCTTTATGTGCATTGATAGACTTAATCAAAGGTTCTTAATTGAAAGTAGGAACCATTAACCCGCGCCGGGCCGGGGGGATGTTTTGACACCCCCTCAGGTTTTTCCTGGTCATCGGGAACACGGCGGCGCGTAGCGCAGCCAAATTTCCAGTACCTGTTCAATCATCTTTTATACAGCTTTCCCTTTTTTACATTAAGTCATGTCAGGCAGGTCACCAGGCTAGATCACATGACCCTACCCCCAAAAACGTTTTCAGTTCCACCAAAGCCACAGTTTTTGGCGTATCGGTTTCGTACGTACAGGATTTCATAAGAGCATGACTACCTTAAGTTCGTATATCTTTGATTTTTGATATCGGTGACTTAGGGTCTGGTCAATTTCCTGGCCTCCCATTATAAGTGAACGGGAAAATAAACAGATGCTTCCTTTTCTGAAAATATGCATTGGATCAGGCTGATCCTTTCAGAATCATGTTGTTTTAGCTCATTCCGGATGACCTAGGTGCGATTGTTTCTCAGAGATATCTACAAAGTCATCTGAGGTCATCTGAGGTCACCAGCAATTATTTGCTAATAACTCTTGATAGAATAAAGATAGAGAAGAGCGGACGACACCACTGTGTTCGTCTCGTCTAACCGCGTCGCCTCATATGCAACATTACCGATCTGGATCACCAAATGACCTTGACCTTAGGTCAAATTTTGAAATTGACCTTACGAGGTCAACATGCATATGTCACAAAGTGTCTTAATGAGAGAAAAACGATGGTGTTAAAATACATGATCTATCATCTTTAGATAATAAGCTATTCAGGAAAACATATTTTAACAAAAACTGCATTTTGACCTTTGATGACCTATGGAACCTTAATTATTGATCTGAGCTCATTTTTTTTTTTTTTTTTTATGCGATTTAAAATTGTATGAGCTTTCGATTGTTGTCTTTTCCGTTTGTTCCTAGCTATCATAGTTCAAAAGATATATGGGGGTTGTTCGAAGCGAAGTCCAAAAACTGCGAAATTTGACGTTTGGTGACCTCTGGCGACCTCAATATTGACCAGAGCTTAAAAGGCTTTTTAAAACTTCGAATGACCATGACAAGAACTTTCAAATGAACTTTTTCCGCGTTTTTTCAAAAAAAAAAAATTAAAGGGGGATATTTTGATCCCCCACTATGGCGAAGTTGTCTCGGAGGCCCACCCGGGTACGGGTTAATAGGGGTAGCCAGGAGCCTGCCACTAATGGTTAAACATGTGTGTTGACGCAAAGATGAAATAAAAGGCGCAAAGATGCAAAGATGCAAAGATGAAAAAAAGATAGACGCAAAGATGACATTTTGATCAATATTTCGATGTGTCTCATTAAGAGTTTTCGAACTCCACTTTGAACGTCTGGTTACAATAATTGAATCTGGAGATAACAAAGCGGCAGTATTTCAAAGCACATACTTATATCAAGCGCAAATTGATGTCCAGGTATCTTTGTTACAAATTATTTAAACTGTGGTGAAGGTCACATGCGATTGCAAACTTATGTACAGTCTGCGGCTTGTGCTATACCTATACTCACTGTACCATTGTCATGCTGTCATAGCCCTGAGGTGTACTGCCCGTCCACAGTTCCAGACTTCCCTGCAGCCGTCCGCTGCTGCTGTGCCACACTCCCCCTGTCTCCTCCTCCCACACTCTGTCTGATATAACCCCTGTCCGTCATACAGCCTAGTAACTGCGGGGCAGTTAAACAAAATCATCATCACCATTATGACATCATTTCACCACCCCCTCTGTTTGTCGTGCAGGCGAGGCCGACCTCGCCGAGTGCTTTTACTGCGGCGTCGGGTTACAAGAATGGGAACCTGACGACGACCCATGGAAAGAACACGCGCGCCATCATGACCACTGCAGCTTCCTGCGCCTGGTGAAGGGGGATGACTTCATTCAGGACGTGGTGCGTGCTGCTTCGCCAGTCCTCTCCGTCGGCCGGCGGCGAGACGGAGGTCAAACGGAGATCCTTCTCCGGGGAGGTGGACTAGGTGAAGGAGATGGAGAGCACTATGGAGGACACCATCTGAAAGGTACGGGAAGGTGACACGTCTTATACATCGGAGCACAGTTGTGCTGTGTGCAAGAAGAGGAATGTACATGAGGTTTACCCGATAACATGGGATGTGTGTGATGGGCTGCTTAATGGGGTTTCGATAGTGCTACTAATTATGAAGTTATTTTAGATGTAACATATTGAATGCACTGGGTTGTATTCATGGGTGCAGCAAGGGGGTAAGGAAAAGGGGACATTATTGTTGACGCCCTTTACAGGTCTCAGGGTGACGACCCACGAGATTGGAACGGATACCATGAATGAAACTTCGGTACTATTTACAACAACAAGGTCGGTCGGTCGGTCGGTCGGTCGGTTTGCGGTCATACCGCAGCAAGAGTTTCTTGTCGATCATTCCAAACTTACAGGCTTTCATTAATTTGAAGATACCTACAATTCATTTATATCATTTTTTGAATCAGTGACCTTAGGTTTGGCCCATTTTGTGATATATCCATTACAAGTAAATGGAAAATAAACAAATGCTTCTTTTCCAGATAATATGCATTGGAATCAGGCCAATTATTTTCAAATCATGTTTATTGTTATTTTAGCTCAAACTTGAAGAACCAGGTGTAAATGTTGATCAGTGACATCTACAATGTCTGGTTATGTCATCGGAGGTCATCAGCAGTGTTTTCCTAATAACTCATGATATAATATTGATAGAGATTAGAGACGATAGGATGACACCAATATGTTTGCCTCGTCTAACTGCGTGGCTGCCCATAAAATATGGTCTTGTCTGGTCAAGGTGCTGTTACATTTGTGATTTTTTAATGTAAGGTCAACTTAAAGAACGACCTCAGGTCAAGGTCAAGTGGTGACCCAAGTAAGTCATACTGTATATTAGGAGACGTGTCTCGACGAGACAAACACATTGGTGAAAGTTGCAGTTCTATTGGCAAAAAGGTGTTGGTGACCTCGGATGACCTCAGATGACACCGTATGGTTCACTGAACAACATCTGCATTTGGATCATACATGATATCCTATGATAACATTATCCATAAGGAAATGGACTGATATCCTCAAAAAAAGAAAGCATTTGAATATGTATCCGTTGATTTATAATGGGAGGTCACAAAATTAGCTTGACCTCAGGTCACCGATATAAAAAATCCGAGATTAGCACTTTGTAGATACTGATGATCTAATGCAATCCTAAAAAGTTGTTATCGAACCGTCAGAAGCTGTGGTCATGGCACGACCACAAACGTTTTTGGAGGTAGGGTCACTTGACCTGACCTGGTGACCTGACCTAATTCGAAAAGATACTTAAATTTGTGCAAAATGTGCAGAAATATTTAATGATAAATTGTGTAAAATTTGGCGGCGCTACGCGCGGCCGTTTTTTGTAATCTCGATAAAACCGCAGGGGGACGTTCACCCCCCCCCCCCGTTGGGCCGCAGGTTAAAGGTTCTAGTTTGAATATTGAAGAAATGTCTGCCAAAAACCTCAGGGGGCGTTTCGCCCCGAATCTACCCCCGCATTGAAAAGGATTGAAGTAGTAAGCCCAGTCACGATATTAACTAAGTCCTTGCTGTGACTACTACTCTGGCTTACTAACACGTCAGTGTTATATATATATATATATATATTATATATATATATATATATATATTAGGTATTCCTTCCGGCCGGCTGACACACCTCTGACCTGTTGTGTTTCAGACTCGCCGCAGCGAGACGAGCGTGGCGCGGCCGGGGCTGAGCAGTGCTCAGTCCCGTCGTCTGTCGTCAGACGTCGCTCTAGTCTTTCCGTCCGTCGTCGTCGTCGTCGCCGACGTCGTCGTTTTTAGGCCGTCCTGACAAGCAAAATACTGGGAAGAGGGTGAGAGTTATAGTTAGCGCCTTTGTTGCCAGATGGTATAGTGTTAAGTGTACAAACAATAACCAAACAAAGTGCCCCGGTGATGCGCAGCAAGAGTAAGGGCGGATCCAGGGGGGGGGGGGGGCAAAGGGGCCATGGCCCCCCAACACCAAATCGGCGCAAATTTGACAATTTCCTGAGTTTGTTCGTAAAAATAAGCAACTTTGACTAGAATAAGTTTGTTTTAAATCAGTTATTGATGCATTAAGCAAGCGAATCCGATGAGTTTCAGATTATGCGATAATTTTGGGATTTGCCCCCCCCCAAACTGTCAAAATAACACTTTCTGGATCCGCCAGTGAGCAAGAGCGGTCAGAGTAGGAGCAGCGCCCGTCGTACGTGCAGGAGAGGGGCGAGCTGGATCAGGAGCTGAAAGGGCAGAAGTACCGACTGATCGGCGACTGGTTGAGGGGTGAATACATCCATGTGAACACGGCTCCATATGACAAACAGAGTGCTGCTGCTGCTATACCGTTGATAGCCATCAGCGAATACCGTCTGTTGTACACTAAGTAACAGCTGTGTAACACTTGTGTAAGCCGCAAAGCTGTCAGCCGGTGCCTTCCAGGAAAACACACTGCCGGCCCAGACACACGGCGTCATCTAATTAAATACCGGCTATTATTAAATGGTACTCTGCGGAGTGTTTATTGTCTGTGTTTGTTGTATCGTAAGTAAGATTGTATATTTGTGTGCGTTTTTTATCTGTACGTCTGTATTGTGATGTGTGCCCAGAATGTCTTTTTTGGGGGAAATGCACTCGATTTGACGGGGTTTTGTAATGTGCTGTGGCAATTTTTGCAGTTCCCGCGGCACTGCCAGCGGCGGGTCCTTTGTTTATTGTTTAAATAAAACGCTTCCTTGTTGAGTGCTGCCTACGTGTACCGTAGTCTGTTGCTTTGTTGCTTAAGTCTGCTGGCCTGGACCGGCGTCGGCGGCCCTCAGTAGGGTTTGGAAAGAATCGCCGATGCATCTGTGGAGAGGTGTTGTCGGAGGTGTCAACAAACATCTCGGACGCCGAAGGTGTTAGTCGGAGCAGAGCGGCAGGCGCCGCCAGTCAGCTGAGCTTGTCCAAGCCAGCTTGACCCAGCCACCGCGGCTGGCTTGGTCTCTGTGGCTCACAGAGCTGGCCGCTCTCTGTGCTCGATAGCTGTGTTGGCTCATGGCTGTGTAAGTCGCTGTGTAGGCTGTGTGTGACGTGTGTTCGATGAGCGTTTTTGGGATCGGCTGTGCCTCAGAAGGCCGGTGGTGGCTCGGCGACCAGTGAGAGGTACAGTTGCCGACAGAAAGATCGCTACCCTCTGGCTGGCGATACCTGGCTTCAACACTATGCGTAGTCCAGTTTAACTGGACTGTAAGGCTGTGCCGCTTGAATCCTTCTGAACTGATATGCTGTGCCGCGCATCAACATCGGGCCGCTTGGCTCTAGCGTTTTAACCGTCGCACTATGGGCCACAAGCCCGATCTAGCCCGCCATAATCGGTCGGGTGATTTTTTCCATTTCAATATGGAACATACATGAAAATGTTTAGAATTGACCATGGACTAAGAATAAGATAATAGTTGTTTAGTGCAATCACACATGGAGGTATAAACGGCATCGAACACGGAACTTTGTATGAAACTAACAGCAGGGAGTCCGCGGCTCGCGAAAACGATGTATGTTTACGATGTAATGACGAATGAGATAGAACAAAAATATTTAAAATTGTCCATGTTTTGGGTTAAGTGGAGCCTTTGGCTACAATGTGGAAAATCAATATTTAAAACTAAAGTGTTTTTTTCATACTTTTATTGAATTTTTGTAGACATAACAGAAATGTCAGCAACACTTGAATGCAAGTTTTTTTCGATAGAGCGATTAATGAATAACACACGATAACACGGAAGTACGAGCATGTAGTGACCTCTTGGGTTTGGCTTGCTGGGGCAAGTTAATTCCTGCCCCAAACTGCCCCCGGCACCCAAGCGGGGTGATTAGTAATTATTTCTGCCGCCCGCCCGCGCGCGCAGCGCTTGCGTCACCTGCGAGAAGGTGGGGAAGGTGGACCCCTGCTAACTTTCCAAACCAAGCAACATAAGCAACACGGTAAAAAACCAGCTGTTGCTTGTCAGTGTGATGAAATCTAACGGTATTGCAATTTTTAGGTTTGGTTTAAAATTAATGGCTTGACCTTCCAGGCCAAGTAAATGAACTCACTCGACCACTTCCAGAATAGGCATTTTGTCTTGTGAGAAACGCACAATTATAAATGTAAATGTAAATAAAAGTCATAATCCTGACAAATTTTGAATCAGAATTACTAAAATACATTCATTTTGTTCGGTATTAGTCAAAAAAGTCATAAAGGTGATTTCACAAAATGATCGTTTTGACGTTCCCTTACACTTAGGAGCATCACTCAGTCAAAAATAAATGAATTGCTTCTGAAATTGGGTTTATGTATTGTTCATATTCAGTGATTTCACATTTATTTCATTTTTTACATTTATGAAAAATTTTAATTTTGCAATGATTTTTAAAATATGTTTCATTTTATTTTGTGGTCAAAAAAAATGTTTTTAACGAAAACCCGAGATCACCAGTTTGAAGGAAAATGCAGGGTTCTATCTGCGTCGTTTTTGGTTTGCGATTTGCTACAAAACTATATTTTCAACGACTTTTCCAACATGTATCGTCTTCACACCAGCATGACGTCACTAAAACGTCATTATCTTTCAAACTTCTCAACCAATTTCAATGCCAATCTGACAGCATACGTATAATTGTTGTTAAATTAGCTACTGCAAATTTCAGCAAGATGCACGTTATGCGTAGAGATTTATGAAAGAAAACCCTCAGGGGAAGGTCGCTTTAGAACCCCCGTACGGGGAGGGTTAAAAAATAAAAATGGAGGGTATATTGAAGAACCAAGTATGGACGATACCTAAACCGAATTTCAAAGCAATATCTGTATTTGTTTGTGTCTCCCTAAGTAGTCGTTGGCAGTCGTTGGCAATCAGAATATGTGACAAACCGAAATACGTGGCCGGCCTAAGCCGGCCGGAATCAAGAGCCATCTGGTGACCAAAAGATGTGCTAAATCGATTGAAATTAGTACGAAATGGTTTCCAAGTTCATAAAACTTACTCAATGGGCCCATACCAATGACCGGAGGCTTAAAAAAGGTCATATGAGGTCAATAATCAGTTATGGCGGGCTAGATCGGGTTTTTGGCCCATAGTGCATCGGTGCTGTTTGTCGGTGCTACACGCAGTGAAATCTATTGCAACTATTCTAAATTCTTGCCCTCGCTTCTGATACCGGGGGAGAGGGCTATAGTAATTGCATTGGATTCCACTGCGTGCAGCACCGACAGACAGAGGCAGAGACAACGGACAGAACTTTTGCACTACACTGTACATAACTAAAAGGTGCACTGAGAAAAATAATGACTGTTCCACCTTGGACGCTTTGTCAGCACGTTCAGAACTCTTCATTTATTCCCNCTCCAGATCCACAAGGACCATTATGTGCGGAAAAAATATGTCTGCCTCAATCTTGCTGCTTTCAAACCATTTGCACTATTACCAGTTGTTTGTTACAGTTTGGTGCAGATGTACGATTACAGTTATTATTATAATATGTACTGTTGAGTGCTAACCACCACCGTTCATCGTGATTTACTATCCGGGGCCAATTCATATGGAAGACTACCGTCATTTCAATATTTTTCATCATTCCGAGCTGTGCAGCCAGGAAAAGGGTTACCTGAGGCTTGGCTCCAATTAGAGTCTGGTTCCAATATGAAAATGTCGTTTTCCACTACATTTTTTACGCCGCTTCACGGAGTCACATCGTCCTGGCCATCGTCATAATGAAGCCATAGTCATTGCCTTTGGTTCGTCTTAACCCTATTACTGTCGGGGGGGGGGGGCCGAATCGGCACCCCTTGAGGTTTTTCGCGTACAGTTCATCCATAACTCAACCCAGAACTTTCAAACTTGCTGATTTTTACTAACATTTCATTGCGCATCGAATGGTGTACTTTTTTCTTCTAAAATTAATACCAATTAGGAGGGGGTTCCAAGACCGTTTTAGGGGCGTGGTCGGCGTTTTGACATAAAATCTTTGCATGGTTAGGCACTCGTGGAGAGTTGTATATTGGATAGGAACTTGTTACAAAAACCCACCATCGTGGAATTGATTGTTCTTTCAGATGGCAATCTTCAAAATTTTCAAAATTTTGAATTTTGAAATCCAAAATTTTTGAACACACAACTTTTTTTGTTTTATCAAAATGATAACAAGTTTTTTGTTTTCATAAGGTTTTTTGAAAAACCGGAACATATGTAAGAGAACATGCCAAATAATATGTTTTTGAAGTTTTAGGGTGATATCTAAATATTTGATGACCTGAGTCAGGTCAAATGCTACCTTCGAAGCATAAAATATATGGTGAAAAATGAAAAACAATGGTTAGCGCAATACATAAGTGCAATTATTTCAGTATCGATGTCTCTAGGCCTGCTTGATAAAGAGGATCACAATTTTTAGTGAGTGACCTGAAAGGTCATTCAGGTCACTATACACACATGTTTTATCAATAACTCCGTGACACGAACAATATTAGAGTGACTCGTAAAATGGTTCAAAACGTTTTGTCTTGTCATACGCATCCTTTTTATTATGCAGTTTGACCTACTATATATCACCTTGTCTGACCTTTGACTCTTGACCCGGGGTCAAATTTTTCGATTTGACAATTTGGTATGATTCGAACCGCAATGACGAGAACGAAACACAATGGTATCAAAATAAGGTGCTCTTATAATGTCCTTAGATAAAAAGTTTATTAACGTAACAAATCGTTTTTGCTAAAACAGGTTTTTAATGCATTTATTGACCTCTATCAGCCTAGCCAGTTGGAGCCTGATGGTCATTTCTAGATGGCATATAATGCGAATGAACAAGTTAATAATACTGCTGCTCCAGTCCAATATTTTTCGGATTCTCCTCTAACTGGCCATAGTTTCCAAGAATAATGGGCAATGTTCCTGAAAATATCATGTTTAGACAAATGTGTTATTTTGATGACGTTCCATTTGACTGTGAAAGATGAGTAAACCCAGTCAAGCAAAAGTTTCACAAAATAGTAGGTTCATTGTTGACCCGCTAAACTACTGACTAAGTTTCATGTTTAAGCTCTTATGGAGCCGAGATCTGAAGGGGGGCGAAATGAGCCCCCTCCTGACGATTCGTATACTTTTCATCCCTCCAGGAATAGGGTTAACGCTGAATTGAATGCATAGCATTTGTATCCTCTACAAGGCCTTGATTTTTGGGTTTTATCAGGCAAACCAGGAAAAAAAATCGCGGGAGGCGCAAATATCTAAACACCTCATATTATAACATGGAAATCTGCATTAAAAATGCTGCAAAGGCTTAGATACACGCATACAAATATATATTTTATGTCGACATTTCAGCCGACCCCCTCAATAATTTTCAAGGACGCCACTGCGAGTTGGTATGAGATAAGCGTTATTATTACTTTTGTGTGTATATGCTACGGATTTTTAAGTGATTTCTTCTCCGAAAAATGTTTATTTTACTGAGAAAAATAAAATAAAAGATGACTTTGTTCTCAGAAAAAAAGTGATATTTTCCCCCCAAAGTGCATTTTTAAATAGCAAATGCCCAAATAAGGTGAACATCCCAAATCCGCGGAAAAATGTACTTTTTGCCACCAAAAGATGCCCCCACGGAGAGAGTTTGGTTCCGCCAGCTGCTCCCCCAAACCGAGTGGCTGGATCCGCCCCTGTAAGGCGGTTCCGGTGTGTTAACCCGGCATTGACTGGGGTCTGATCTGAACAGTCTAGGGTGTGTCATATCAACAACTTTTTTCTCAGTTCACATCCTTCCGCTGATTTTCCTTGTCCACTGTTTCCTACTGAAGCCGCATTGGTGTGATTCCTTTTTCCCATAGTTAATGATACTCCGGAGCCGGACGAAGCCGGGAACAATTTATGTCTTAAAGATTAGGTATAGTTCAGGTCGTAGCGAAAGCGCACCACGGCGTTGCAGTCTCGTGTTGAGGATCCGTTGGAAGTTCCATAAACGGGGTAAAACACTAACACCGAGCCCGCGCGAGCGATCGTAACTTTGCCCGCTGGCGACCGCAAACGTTGGGTCGTGTTAAAATTTCCGTGGTCATTTCTTGGTTAAGGACGAATTTCGATGCAAATCTTTGGTGGACTTCATGTTTCTGGGCTTACAGGTTTTTGATGGTCTGATACATAATGTCTCGTGGCCTGTTTTATTGTCATTTCAAAAAGGGTTCTTCGGCCCGAGGCAGCTCTTGGCTGTTTGCAAGATCAGACTCGGCGGCGGAGAGGGCAATGAAGAGCGCGGTAGAGGGACGCGCTAAGTCAAACGGTCAAGACGTGCATGAATATGATTCGACGCTGTACGTGCAGTTTTGTTTTCCGACTGTAGGGCACGTCGATATGGAACGTGAGAGTTGTGATTTCATCTTGATCCGACACCATAGCCGCCACCGTGCTTGCAGTGGGCATTGCTTGCGTCAGGCAAGCGCAAACAAAAATCAATTGGATCTTCAGTGTCTACCCAGTACACCCTGCCTGAGCGAAGCTAGAGCCGTGTGGTTGGATACTACGTAGGTGTCTGGTGGAATGCGTGGCTGGCAAATAAACTCACAAACAAAACACAAAAAAGAAAAGGAGCAAGGAAGTTCGGCAAAAAGGAATTCACATTATATAAAATTAATTGTATATATTTGACAAGGCACGGGAATACTGCTGTTTTGCGTAACAGCAGACTCTGTGAAATTGCAAATATGGTCCAGTTGAGGGTATTCCATAATCCAAGCGCCATAATTTGGGTTTGGAAGAATCAAGCAAGTCTGCGAAAGCTTCCACCGATTAAATAAGTATCGCTCAAAAGAAACCGGTAGCGCAATAACGAAACAAATTATTTCAGAAAGAGAAGCTTTTAACATATAATCATGACATTGCAGCTGTGCCGCTGCAAAGATCTGCGGAAGCGGAACTGCTCAAGTGTCGAGGTCCGGAGTGCCTTGCCAGCAGAAATCAAATTCCTTCGAGACCAGAGGATGGGAGCACTTTGCACGATTAAACTGGGTGGCGGTGACTAACAAGAAGACGAGCAGGCAACGCAAGACTGCCAAATCTCAGGCAGAAACGGAGCGGAACGAATGGCGCGATGATGCAGAAATCCAAAGCTGGCCCCTTCCCACGTCCGTGCAATCTCTCACCATCGACATTGACGGGGCCTGCCCAGAGGGAGAACTCACCAGAAGAACGACGCGACACTAACGAACAACAGCAATAAGGCTGACGCAAGTGAATACAGGATGTTCAGACCATGCATTCAGGGAGTCCTAACAACGACGATCTAACAAACCTTCAAACTGACAGCCGACAGGTATCGGCTTGTTAAACCGTGCTGTAGCAGACCCTGTCAACGGCCGTTTCAACCGTGAATATCGGTTTCGGCGTAGGAGTACCAGATTCCGGCCCAAAAACAAAAAACTGTATTGGGTCGAGCCCGATAAAGAAAACAAGTTTTGAGGGGAACGCGGACTGCTCGGGTGAAAGACGACGAAGTGGAGACTGCAGGAAAATTCACATTTAGCCTTTTACAAAGGTGCTTGGGTTGACCTCAATGGCCAACGTAACTATGTTGGACGATCGGGCATGATTCAACACAAGTACCTTTGAACCGAGGCGGCGACTAAGTTCGGGAAAGCTGAGATTCAGAGCACAGGCTGCTGTGGTGACGGAACACAGGACATCACGTTAACATCTCCATTCCCCGCACAGTTTGTCTCTCGTATAAAGCCCCTCAATTTGACCAGTGTCAATAATTTGTGTTACTGAGTATATAATCTGTTTAGCGTACCGGGCTCTCGGAGACTCCGTCATACCACGTCCTTTGTGTTGCGGGTTGCAGAAGGCTCTGTCAACCTTGGTCAGATCTGGCGGTGAATTTGCCGGCTCTCCGAGGGCTCATCTCAAAGGGACAAAACGGTGGGGGCATCTGGTTGTTTTCCCCAGTTTATACACTGGAGTTGAGCTCATGCTGAGGGAGATTGTTTCGGGAGGTTGACGGCAAAACCACGACGGGGTTAATTCACGTGGTCATTAGCAGAGTGCAGTACCGCGGCTCCGTGCACTAGGTCTGCTGCCTCCCGTAATTGGTTCCGGCCTGCTGAGTGCAGATCCTGAGCTGGGCGGCTTTTCTGGGTCATTTTAAAATATAAGCGGCAGTTCTGGAATTGAAATATACACTCTGTTTCACAGAGTTACCTGCGCCTTCTTATTTCTTCACCAGGTGGTTGACAGGAAGGGCTGCATTGCTGCACGGCTCTTCGCCTGCTATATCGGGACGACGTCACCTTCAGCGAACTTGTTCTAAACGCATTGCACTGCCATAGTACAGAACTGGTGGCGCGAATAACTGCCTGTGTGGTTATGATCAGAAGCCACCAGATGCCACCGAGCCCGATCGCCAGGAACCTGCTGCTCAGTCTGGTCAGCTGCTGCGAGGCCTGCCGCAGCCCGATTTGCGAAGCATAATACGGCCCGTCAATCCAGCGCAACGCTCACTGGTCACCCGAAAGGCGCTGCTGCCACGCATGGTGCAGATCCGGTCGAGCAAGTCCGTGCGCGTGCCGTTCAGAGTATACAACAATGCCTGGTGGGAGTCGCAGGAGAAAGTGTGACCCTACGTCCCTCCGACTAGTAAACACTGGAACGGCAGGAAGATATCACACAGGTGAATTCCACTGGTCAGGCAGAGGCTCTGTCAGACGCGAGCTCTACTGACAGCTGACTCTCTCGATCCCGCAGCTGCGGGATCCCATCTCGTTAGTGACGAGCAGAGGTCTCCCTGGTTTTAAGTATGGGTAGCCTCTCGTCTGTGCTAAAGTAAGAGCATTCACTCGGTGAGCAGCGGTTCCTGTCTGCAGTATGAAGAGGGCGCGGGCCTCCTGTCTAGAGGTCAACTAGGTGGTGACGAAGCGGCGGTCTTCGTGCAGTGGCGAGTCTGGTCCACGTAGTTGATAATTCGAAAGGACAGACTCTGGCCTCGTCTAATCGTACTACGAGGCCGGCCCCTTTCGTCACCAACAAGCAGTTTGCCATCGCTTCGTTTTCACGCATAGTCACGGCTCGTGTGTCACTACTCAGTAGATGCATGAAGTAGACCTCTTGTGAATGATGGGCTATCGATGCTGTACGTCGTTTGGTGATGAGTAATGTGTGGGCAACCGAGTGTTGTCCGCAAATGGAAAGTCCTGCCCTTGGCGTCGCTGTGCGTTAGATCCCGCTGAACAGTGTCTGTGTCGCATTAGCAGATAATGGCGCCGCGGCTGGTGCTAGTTGACAATACACAGTTGCAGACTCAACTAATGGCAGCACTGCTCAAACGCGGGGTCTCCAAGGCCTAGGTGAAACATGAATATTGTTTCCGCCTACGCCGTCGAATTCAATACAGGGAAAAAATAATCACAACCAAATGGGACTTACCATGGACACAGGGACAAGGAAAATCAGCGGAAGGACTTGATCTGTTACTAGTGACACACCCTACAGTGAACACCATTGACTGGGGGGTGAGGGTTAAACTGGTTATCTTTCGAATCAATGATCGCAGCGAGACGCGCAAGGCGTCACTGAAAGCACTCACTGAGAAAAATAGAAACCAGGCTAAAAAATGCCAAGTTGAGGTCACATGTCAGGTCACGGTCAGGTCATAGGTTAAAATCAAGGTATTTTTACAGCCAACAATTAACTTGGGCACTGATTTGGCACAATGGCTTAATACCATAGTGCCCGATCAGTGCCCAAGTTAATTGTTGGCCGGGTTCGTGTATGGGCCATGCTTTCCATCAAAAGCCTTCGATTGCAACCATGAACACCCCAAGTGCTCTTAAACATATGATACACCTTGACCTTACCTTGACCTTTGATCTTTGCCAATAATCTCACTTTCGATCATGCGGGATGCATGATCGAAAGTGAGATTATTGGCAAAGATCAAAGGTCAAGGTAAGGTCACAAAAGGTCACTATACACAAAATATATACGAAAACCATACAACACATGTTTTATGGATCATTTTACGCATGGAAAGCGATAGTGATACTCATTTGACCACCAAACTTCATGTATATGACGTAAATGTCAAGCTAAGGTCAAAGTACATGACCTTAGCTGGCCTCCGGCCTCTGGCCTACTGGCCTCGAGTAGCGGTCGCACTCGAGGCCAGGTGACGTTAGTGAGCGGGGCGGACCGTGTCCAGGTATGTCGGGCCACGGTACAAACTTTCCGTCTCTAAATTCTGCGAACCAAACCAGGACATTGTGCGATCGGTTGGTGAGGTCAGGGAACCGGCCGCAACAAGCTCTGCTTAGCCGGACCTGACCTCGGAAAGCCATCCCATACAAAACATTCGGACTAAAATTATTTAAAATAAAATTAAAGAAAGTAGTAAGGTCAAAAAATATAAATTTTGCGCAATTTCGATAAATATAAACTAAAAAGGCATGTTACTAGATAAGTTTTGTCTCAGAAATATAGTTCTGTCATTTGTTTGTCTTTATTTTGTCATTAAAACCCAAAAAACGCAATTCCAAAATATGGCGTCATGATTTACCAGCAGTGTAAATGCGATCACTCAGTCAAAAATAATTATATCATTTGGAAATATCGTACGGTATTTGTTTGCATATAGTTCTCTGACATATCTTCCGTTTTTTCAATATTTTTGGAAATATTGATTTTGTATTTTTTGGGGAGGTAGGTGGGCAAAAAACAAAAAACGTGCAATTCTGAGACTGCCTTTTTGTAGCTCCTATTATTTGCAATCTTGATCTGTTTTATATTGCATTTTGCTTATTATATTAGTCTTTGTACGAGCTGTTAAAATTTAGCTGATTTATGTGTACAAACCGTGTGTAGTGACGCCTATAAATTCACTATACCTCAAAAATTGATCAACGGAAATTGCTTCATTTTGGCACAGAAGACTTTAAATTAATGTAAAATATGATATCCGAAGTTTCATGTTGATAGCTTGAATTGTTTTTGAGTTATAACGGGAAAACGGCAGGGGGCGTTTAACGCCCCTCCCCCTCAGTCAATGCCGGGTTAACATATTTTTTTTTATCTTATACCCTGCTGGCGAATTACGTTTTTTAAGGCTTGTAAATATAAATCGAATAAGTATTTTATTTTCATCCAAATTCCAAGTAAGAGCACATCAATCCAGAACTTTCGGTGGCGCCTCCCAGTGGTACCACGACACGACCTCAGCTATCTCTCAATGTAAGAGCAAACCTTATGAATTGGCTAACGCACCCTCAAGATCGTATTACAAAATGCATACTGTTGAAATTTGCAACGTATACAGCTCCGCAGTTACAACTAACTGTCTGACGCTCTTCATGAAAACTAACGCATAAGATGTTATCGGGCTGCCCGTTTCCAATAATATTTAACAGGTTTACTAATTGAGTATACATATTCTCAGGGGCAGATCCAGGGGGAAGGGACCATGCCGCTCCCACAAAAGGTCTTAAAACTATGATCCCCCCCCCTCCCAACCGGTCGGACAAACGGTCGGCCTCTGCAAATTTATCGTAAAAATTGCCTTTGCAGCAGTCAAAATCCAGCCATCCACAGTCAAAAACGGGAAAATGTCGCGCCACTTCGCGGCATGACACAAGTTTGTCAATTAAGCCAATTTAAAAAGTGGGAAAATGAATTGCATTAAGTGTCTGGCAGAGGCTCTTCCTGTCGGTAATTGCACAATATTGGCCCCAGGGACCAATATTTTGCATCATACCGAGATGTGCAGCCAGAAACAGAGGTTACCTGGGCAAGAGTGGCGCCACGCTCTGAAAGTTGTGGGCCGGACGGAGGCATTTGGAAGTCAATTATTTACATGCAACGTCCATAGGCGTAATGTCCGAAAATCCGAACATGTTGGGGGAACGCGTCCCCGTAACCTCTTATGGCGCTGCCCTGATTCCTACAGCTTGGCTCCACTCACGGTCTGGTTTCAATATTACAATTTTATTTTCCACGACCTAAAATCCAAACATTCAAGCCGCTTCGCGGCGTCTCATCAGTCGCCATCGTCATAAGGAACGTCATGTCATCCGTTTCAGTTCGTCGTAACGCTGAATTAAATGACAAGTTTAATAAATGTATCTTAAACAATACAAAACAACAGAATAATCACGACGTCTGTCACAAATGTCCTTTGCGCTAATTAAGCTCCACATCGGTGAGAGCCATATCAAGACACTGCTTGCCAGTGACATAGGCCATACTGGCATTACGATAAAAGTTCATCTTGGCATCCACCAAGAGTATGGACTAATGGCTCGGACTTATCTTCCACCAAACACCGTGTGAGACATATATGAAACCCAGAAGACGCCATTAACTATGGCAAGGACGATGCGAGTCGCTCAAATCTCGCCGTCCAATTTACTTCAACCGTCAATCGGAGGTTCGTCTTGTCGCAAAGCATCTGCATCTTGAATTATTTCGCTACTGTGTTGTTTCTGGCCGTCGCAAATAATTCCGAACTAAATCGATACTTTTGAACTAAAAAATTTTTGAAGCGCTTATCTTTAACATTTGCAATATAAGCTTTCATGTTTCGTAGGCAATAAATCTCATTTTGGTGGGTATTAGATGGATTCGATTGCGCTTTACTAGCTTGTCATCATTTTTATCGTCTAGCACCCTTTGGTGTTTGAAGCTACGGCGGTGTAATCGAAGGAAAGTTACTAGAATCGTCAATTACACAATATTATCAGACAGATTTGTTAACATGCGAAATAATGCATTAAAACCTCATTTGCAGCATTTTAGAGACGGTACATTGGTTCATACAGATATGGTGTTTGTTTAATCGCTCTCACGTCCCATAGAGTGCTGAGCACTTGATTTAAATTGTGCACAGATGTCATTAAAGCTACTTGATAGGCGTAGTGTATCCAGTGTGAAAATCTTGACGTAACCACGCGCCGCGATCGACACTATAACACGCGCGCGATCGTTTCTCTACGCTATCTGTGCTTTGCAACCCGTGTCTTTGCGACTTTTTGCGTTGCGAAGATATAGGTCGGTATTGCACACGATGGTTTTCGCAGGTAATTTAGTGGAACGAGAAATCACAGGGGTGTTCACGTGCGACAACGTGCGTGTGGGACCCAGAGGTTTTACCTGTGCAACTATGCCAAGTGGTGTGGTCTCACAGCCTTGACACCAAAATTTTAGCTTTATGGTCCAGCCGTTTCTCGCTATAGCCAGATAATACTCCTCTGTACACCCCTGCACGCGGGCAGTGCTCACGCGCTCGTGCATGACCCTCAAATGAGGAAAACATGTAAATAATCATCTTTCAACATGTCAATTCATGGGGCTCAGTCATACTGGCGCAAGACCGCTTGTCAATCGGATGGGGTTCCAAACAGTATAAGCTTCTGGACCAGCGTCGCGGTCTGCCCGCCGGCGCCCGGGGCCGGGAGACCCGGCGGGCTTCGGCGCTTAATGTTGAGAAAATCGATAGTCAATGCAGGACTCGCTCCGCGCTTCAGCCCGCTCGCTCTAAATCAACTTACCTCCGCATTTTAAAGCCGGATCGTCAATGATCGCCATCAGAGTGATGTCGAACGATTGCAGCTGCATGGCTGATAAGTTATAATTTGTGGTGTGTTAACGTTCATCACTGATGTGTATCGGTATGTGTGCGTGTGTGGATGTACGTGTCACTGGTCTATTGTATAGTGCTCATGAAATGTTATGTACCCATGAGGGTGTGAAATAAATGGTATTTTTATTATTATTATTAAGGTGTCACTCTGCTTCAAGTGCCTCAATCGAAGAACCGCTACTGCTTTCCAGGCTAATTGTGTAACAGCTGAGTGTTATGTTGTAACCTCACTTGTAGGAGAAGTCCAACTGAAGCCAAAAGGCGAGGGAACTTCAAATCCTTTAGTGCTCGGATAGTTTGCTGTATCTCTTGCTCCCTCTCTGGCTTTAAGTTCTATCGGGCCTCCGAGATTTCCCTGTTCTTAACGTGACAACATTTTTAGGTCACTTGTATTATGGTAATAAGTAAGGCAGGAAAATACAATAATGGAAATTAAGCGTGTCGTTAGCCTATGGAAGAGGGAAAAGAGTTGTGAACGAAAGGGTGGAAAAGGGGTCAAAGGAAGAGAAAGAAAAATTAACGAAAGTTATATTGACAATGCCTAAGGTCAGTCGCCCCTTTATAAACACTAGCTAGTACTATGCGTTTTTCATATCAGGCCGGGTATTTGACATCAATGACTAGTTACTCACAATTACGGGACACATACATCACTGTAATGAAAGACAGTCAATATCGTGTCCATCGCGGGTGATGGCTATTGCTGTCGTTCCTGTCAATATTCTGAAGGAACTGCAGCCGATTTCATTACTATCTACGACCCACTCCAGGACTAATGCGAAGGTATTCGTCGATCACTAGCCGCTTGGTGATTTCTAACGTTTTATTTGGTTTGTGGTGGTCGTTGGATTTTGCCTCACGATAACACGTGCTCCATCATGACAAAAATAGCTGCATACAGCGTATGGTAAAAGCATGTTCATTGCAAGATGTGTTTGCAGCAATCAGAAACTACTAAGCAAAACAATGTTCTTCCATTTTGCCACTTTTGCACATTATTTATGACCTCTGTTTGACAACAAGCATTCAGTTTTAGTAAATTAACCGCCCGATTTTCATAATTTAGCTCAATTTTTAATAAGTTTTGGGGTACCTAATACTGCTTGTGAGACAAGTTCTTATATTGCACTGAGTCCTCCCTTCCATTTAAAGGGACTGTCCCACCTTAAAAAATGTGTCAAATGTACGTCGCTTGTGGTGCAAAATATGAAGTGAATGTGCTGAACACGATTGATCTGGACATTTGTTTCTCACCAGAACAGTGCCAAAAAATTTCACTAAGAGAAAATTCCGTCTTTAAATATTTGGCTGCGCATGGACGTCATATGTAAGGCACATTTTTGTGCGGAGAAAGAATCAATAAGAAAAACCTTCACGGATTTTTTCGCAGTAAAAATAATAGTTAGTTGTAGGACTAGTGCTAATGGCTTATATCGTATAGTGCCAATAGTTAAAGCACAAGTCAAGCGTTATCAGAACATTGTACAAAAGAGAGACTACGAACATCGCGGCATTCTACACGGCCACCCTGATTCAATTACATGGTGCGGGGCATTGGCGATGTCAGTACAAGATTGGCAAAACACTACTCGAATTTCTCGGCGTGATTCGACCTCAGTGGGTTGTTTTAACTTTTACATATGCCGAGGCAAATGTAAAAGGTTAGGCGCGTGGAGTGTGGTATTTTTCCTTCATTATGCACTGCATAGGGCCGCACTGGCGGCGACATATGTAAAAGATACTTACTGAACTCTGCTGTGTATGTATGATACTTTGTGATCTCGGCGTTTCAAAATTTCACGTGTGCACTCGCTTTTCGACTCGTGCATAATTTAAAAAAAAAAACGCCCTCGAATCCAACATTCGTAAAATACCAAGACATGCGTATGTCAAATAATAGCTTAATAACCATAACAGAAAATATTCAATTGGGATGCCAAAAGGCACACGTACCAAAACGTCAGGCAAAATGGCTATCTTCAACTCAATCCCTATGTTAATTAAAGGGGGACAGTCCCTTTAAGGGAGGTTTCACTTCACTTAAAAAGTTGTTCCCAATTGTATACGGGAGTGAGGCCGGCTTGTGGTGCAAGAATATGAAGTAATTGCTGCCGAACACGATTCTGACATTTGTTTCTCACAACCAGTTGGCTCAATTTCATGAAAAACTAAGTGTTTTAGTAATTTGGGCTGATGGACGTCATTTTAAGGAATTTTTGGAATAGAAAAACCTTCCACGCTGCACATATGTATGACTGGTATGTCATGTATTCCAATGTAACAAAGTCTACTTTTCAATCACATTGATAAAAAGGGGATGACGATCCCGGGGCTTTAAGGCTAACCTAATACACTAGGCCTTATTTTGTTGCAGAATGTGAGCAAACACTAAATCCAAAATTTACCGTATTTCGAATTGAGACCCTTGTTAGGACGTGTTTTTTAACCTTCGAGATGATCTACTCATTAATTTCAATGGGAAATCCAACAACTTTTGTTTGAGGGCCTATTTTAACTCCACACTCCACAATCTTGAGTGTTTAACTAAGTTAAACATTTATGCACCTCTTTCAAGCTTGGAAATTCCCGCTGAATCAACAAGCGTTAAGCGTTAAATATGGTTCGTCTCATAATCTCTCGATAGGCGCCAAAGAGTCAATATTGAACGGTAAAACCTCACAATGGACAAAAAGATAACCTCCGGAGCTCCGAAGGATTTCGTTTTTTGGCTTGCTCCAAATTTTGTTTTCTTCTTTTCAATAAACGACCTCGCATCTGAAATCGAATCAAGATGCCTTCTTTACGCAAGATGATGCACAGCTTTTTCGAAAAAATCATGACCCGCAGGGACGGAACTTTGGCGCTGCAGCGGAACTTGGACCCTGCAGTGCTGGTCCGCCAAGCGGGGTCTTGTTCGAATCCTGCTAAAAGGGAATAGTTCAACCTTGAAAAAAAAAAACGAGAAAAAGCTCAGAAATGATGAAGAGAAGCAAGAAATTAAGTATCATAATTACTAGTAAGTCAAAGAAACTATATTTACGCGGAAAAATGCAATTAAATGCAATTATTTGGTTGATCAATTCATAATTTTTTCCTCCACAGTAATGTGGAAATCAGCTGGCTGAGACAGCACCCAAACGTCATCGATTTAGAGGATGTGTCGATACATGGTGGTATTTGCCCAGTAGGTACTGTGTTGAAGATGGCCGGAAATTTACCAACGCTTTGAAAACCATCAACAGTACTTGCTTTAAGTAGGTAATTCGTCAGCTATTAGATTTCACTATGAAAGTGTAAAGTGTCCAGACGCCATCGTCGCTCACTGTCCGTCTCTGGGGCGTCCGTCTGGATTATGTGTCACTAAGGTCAATGCACGGTCTACACGTCACTGCGTACCGGTCTCGGCCCTCGCCGGTCGGCTCTTATCACTCAGCGGCGACTGCGCCGCGAGGCGGCCATCACAGCGGCACGCGCGTACTGTTACCGAGGTGGGGTTCGGTGAGTTGGGAGGGGACGATCAACAATTTGTAACGCGAGCCCTGGAACGTTCAGGCCCATTGCGCTGAACGCTACGCATACGCTACAGAACGTGTTTAGACATGTTTTATAGAAATAATTTAAACATCAAAAATCACTATGCAATAGATTACCTGACAAAGTTCATTCTGCAATAAAAGAATTGAGTTACTGAAACAGTATGGTTTGTCCAGCCAGCACTTACACTTTCCCTTCCCCCCAAAGGTTTTCCTTACGTCCCCCCCCCAAAAAAAAAATCCCCCCCCGTTTTGGCCGCCCGGTCCCCAAAATAAAAATCATACGTCATCTCAGCAAAAAATCAGCCAATCAGCGATTGGAGTTACCGGGTATACCCTCCTTCGAACTTTTAGGACTGAATATTAAATAATTAAGAGGTTCTTGGAATGTGAAAGCGTCACAAGTCCATTTTCGAGCCATGCGCCACAACTTGCTATCTCACTCAAAACCCTATTAAAGGTTGAAACTATTCCCTTTAAGTGGCAAACGGCTCTCTTCGGACTCCGCGGCGGCCCCGATACCGGACCACCTAATCATAGTCAACAGCATACCGCTCCGTAATCGTGAAATGAAATGCGATGATCTCGGGTTGTGATCCGACCAGAGTTAAAATTTTGCCTCACACGTGGTCCCGGATCGCCGCCAGGCAACCAGGGCATTGGTTTACTAAATACCTACGATCATTCCAGAACTGGGACACGTGGAGGCCAAATTCAACTCGAAGACTCTGCTTGTCACTACTTTGCAAATGTCCGATCCATCCTGAGTATAGCTGTGGATCTGGGCTGGGGGCGGCCAAGACCCACGTTGAACGAGTTGAATGGTGTGCAGCAACAAATTCCCGTTTAGGCTGAACAGTTACACCACCCGTATCCTGCCATCACTAGCATACACTCACTCCTAAATCAATTTGGAATCCCTCACTGCAGTGCGCAGAGTCCAATACGACCTCCTCTTCTTCAAAACATTTTCTCGGGAAAATCAGCTCTGCTGACCCGGAGCAAAATTTTCTTGCACTGCCGCCGAGAATCCAACTCGTCACAGCGGCTGTTCACCGCTGAGCGTTCGTGGCGGGTGAGCGCTGTCAGGGATGGGTTCCTCTGCCGGATACCTAACATAATGAATCTCTTCCTGTTAGCGAGCGCGCTGACTTTTTATCGATGATTTTAATAACTTTTAGAGGTAAGCGTCGTGCGATATGTAAGGTATATACTTAGCTAATAGGGATCTCTTATCATTTTTTTTTATTTATTAATTTGTCATGTTGCCGCTGCTTGCCATTCATCTATCTAATCTTGTGATGTTTTTCCTTCATATTGTGCTGTCCTTTAACGCTTTGTCTCTATTGACTTTAAAAATTTGTCATGGCTGGTCATTGCTTTAAAAATTATCTCTCTTATCTAGTGTTCTTTTTTATAAAGTCATGCTGTGATTGTATTAACACCTTGTCTCTTATTGAATCATTCAATTTAATCTCACTTGTAAAATGTTTTTCCGTATGACTTCGCCTAATTAAGTGGATATGAATCTGTTGGCGATGCAATAAATAAATAAATAAATAAATAAATAAATAAAAGAGATTGCAGTTGGAGCTCTTCTACCAGCCGATATTGGCTGCAAACTTCCTCCGAGTACAGCATTTAATCAGAGGTTCACATCTCAGCGGAGGTCTTCTTACACTGGTCGGAACTTTCCGTGAAAATACAGCGCCCCCGCTGCGGATCCGCGCGTGGGCGGAGAAGAACAGGAGGCTAGGGTCCGACTGAAGAGTGTATACTACTGTATCGTGGCCGAGAGGAGGACACCCCGGGGAGCGATCTGGCCGAGATCTGCCGCGCTCACTACGCACAGTATCCGTCGTCAAGCACCGCCCGCCCGCCGCAGTGGCGATGCATCAGGGAAGACAAAGGACTGGAGGTGAGAACTGAGACCGCGCGGTAATCTGACCAACGCGCTGGACGGAGATTGTGTGGCGAACAAATGGGAAGGAAACGCACTGATTCGTTCCGCTTGAGGTGTCACGTGCGATGCGCATTTCACGGCGTCGTATATGCGAAGTAGTATGACGCAAATAGGACACGACAGTCGGGTGTTGTTTCAGCAATAATAAGTGGGTCGGATTTGGCAGGAAATAATGGGCAGAAAGCAGGGGGGCATGAAAATGGCAGCTGCCATTCGAACGATGGCACAGTTAAAGACACGACTAGAGCCAGTATCGTCGAATTTCCTAATTCATTCATAGAAGATGCCAAGTGACAATCAGCGATATTGTGTTTGGTTTGGTGTATAAGTTCAGTAGATAGCGTTTGATAGCGTGATTCACTGCCACTGGCCACTCGCGGGTTTGACTCAACGTGTCGGCTTCTTCTGGGGATGGCAACGGATATCCGCCTGTTACTGTGCCGTTGTACCTGTTGGTGAAGTCAGCGCGTCTTTGTGTATGCATACAGAGTGTGACTGCGCTTAGGAATGGAACGCACAGGTGTAATAGGACGTGGGAAGAGCCTAACAGCTCAACATGCATGCAATGAGACCAGCGGAAGCGGAGGCGGACGACAAGTGGAAATACTATCCAATGAAAATATCAGTAGAAAATGCTAAGCCAATCGTTGATTATCGTCACAAATTAAGCACAACCGTGAATCAACACATATTGCGTTGGCGCTGATAGGATTAGGGGCTGCAGTTGAACCTAGGTAGGAACCATGACATGAGTACTGGCGCAGCACTTGTTGAAGGTGATCGGCATGGTAGCCCACAGGTGAGAGGTCAGATGATGATTGTTTCCACTATCACTGGTTTTCGCCGTTAAAACGGAGTTTGTAGCAAGTTAGTTGTGACAAATGAAAGCAGACATTTTAAAAGGCACGCAAAAAAGGCTTAATCGATCACCGCGCAGCTGAAATCGTCTAGGCAGATACGCGAGGCTTGAAAGGCCTCCGTGTGATCCACTGCAAGGCAATATGGTGCCGGTTAGACAGCACCCGTCGGACCGAGTTAACCTGAGAGGCGGCTACGGCGAACCACTTATCCATCGTGTCAGCGTGGGCGCTGACGATGATCGGGCAGATCAGTTGGACGCGACATTGGGCGGCACCCTGCGCCATATGGAACGTTGGACAGTGTGGCGACCCCGCATCGGGCTGCGTGCTGCGTCACCAAAAGCCCTGTTAAGCGGGGCGCCGCCCGGCCCCCGGATTACACACTGCGCCACATGGGGTTCGAACCAGCCCGCGGGTCGCTCCCGGCCCTGGGACCTATAGCAAGCCAAGTTCAATATAAAGATGGTCAAGGTGTGCACAAATAATTAAATGAACACATGAACTATTTGATAATTGTATTCAATTCATTTAAACAGAGGCTGAAGGCTGCTCCATCCCTGTCATTCCCTCTTCCTTACCTACCCCTCCCCACTCTTAAATATATGCAAAACATACAATAAACATGTATGAATTTTATTAGCGGAATTGAAGTTAGCGGAAAATTAGCGGAAGCTAATTGGTCCGCGAGCGATTTCCAAAGCTAGCGGAAACGCTAATTCGCTACACGAAAAGTCAGTTCCGCTAATTAGCGGTTAGCGGATTAGCGGAGCTGTGCCCACCACTGGCCTAGGCCATGGAGTCCGGTCCAGAGGGGACACCGACCGGGCGGGATCCTTCAGCGGGGACACCGACCGGGCGGGATCCTTCAGCGGGGACACCGACCAGACGGGATCCTTCAGCGGGGACACCGACCGGGCGGGATCCTTCAGCGGGGACACGCAGACGGATCCTTCAGCGGGGTCCCGACGGGAGGATCCTTCAGCGGGGACAACGACGAGCGGGATCCTTCATCCCCGGAAGGACCCGGAACACCGGGCGGGATCCTTCAGCCGCGTCGCAACCGACACGGCGGAAATCACTTCAGCGGGGACACCGACCGGGCGGGATCTTCAGGCGGGACACCCGACTCGGAGGCGCGATTTTTCAGCGGGACAACAAGACGAGCAGACGAGGCACTTCGCGGGGAGACCGGGCGGGTATAGAGGGCCACCGACCGGGCGGCCGCACCCTCTCATCAGAGGACACCGACGGGGGAGATTTACGGCGTGCACAGAGGCGGATCCTTCAGCGGCGAACACACGAGCAGCGGGCCGACATTCGCACGGGGACACAGACCGGGCGCGGATCTATCAGCGGGGAACCGACCAGACGGGATCCTTCAGGCGGGGACACCGACCGGGCAAGGACCTTCAGCGGGACACCGACCGGCGGGATCTTCAGCGGGGACACCGACCAGAAGGGACATCACTCAAGCGGGGAACACGACAGACGGATTCCTTCAGCGGAGAAAGACCCAGACGGGATCCTTCAAGGGGGAACACCGACCGGAGAGGGGCCCTTATACCGCGGGGACACCGACAGGCGGGGATCCTTCAGCGGGGACACCCGACCGAGGCGGTGATCCATTCAGCGGGACAAACCGAAAACCGGGCGGATACCTTCAGCGGGACACGCGACCGGGCCCGGGATCCTTCAGCGGGGACACCGACCGGGCGGGATCCTTCAGCGGGGACACCGACCGGGCGGGATCCTTCAGCGGGGTTACCGACCGGGCGGGATCCTTCAGCGCGTCGCACCGACCTCACAATGGGTTCGGTTTTTCAGGTGCTGGAAGCCTTCTTATGTACCGCTCCTGCAGTGATGCATGACAGGTGTTGTGGCGTAACGCGTGGTTGTAGGTCGTACTGTTTTAGTAACCTTGGTCGTACTGGGTCGTACTATTGGTTCCAAAATAAGCGTCCCGCTGGGTTGGCTGGCACAGCAGTTTAAGGGAATATACCGCCTTGGGAACAGTATGCGGAATGATGGAGATGAGTGCCGAGATGAGTGGTACTCATCTCCATCATTTAACCCGCGCCCCACTGGGGAGGGGGTGTTTGAACACCCCCCTCATGTTTGATCAATATAACGAAAAAACTGCGGCGCGTAGCGCCGCCAAATTTGGCATAACTATTCACTGATTCTTTCCGGACATTTTGCGAAAATTAAGTTTCGTGTCAAGGTCCAGGTCAAGTCACCAGGTCAGGTCAGTGAACCCTACATACAAAAAACGTTGTTGGCGGTCGTGCCATGACACAGTTTCTAAGGGATCGATATCAAACTTTTAGGATTCATTAAGTCATTAGTATCTCAAATTGTTTATCTCGATTTTTTGTAATCGGTGACCTTAGGTGGGTCAATTTGGCGGAATCTCCCCATTATAAGTCCAATGGAGAAATAATCAAATGCTTTCTTGTCCGAGTATCAGTCATTTCCTTCTGGATGGGTTATCATATGCTATTTGTATGATCAGTGCAGGTTTGCTCAGGAAACATTAATGTGGGTTCATCTGAGGTCATCGAGTTCACCAAAATACCTTTTCGTAATAATCTGGCCATAACGAAGAAAGAAACTGCAACTTACACCAGTGTGTTTGTCTCGTCAAGACACATCTACTGCATATGCAACATGACCTACTTGGGTACACTTGACCTTGACCTGGGTATTTTTTAAGTTGACTAACATGATAAATTGTACATATTTCAAAGCGCGCTGAACCAGACAAACTACGATCGCGGTAAACACGTATGGCGTTATCTTTGTTAGCAAGCAGTTTTTAACGATAATTTTTTTGCCAAAAATCATTTTTTTTTTTACTTTAATGACGCTCTAGATCCTAAACTATTGACCTGAGGTCAATTTTTGAGGACATTTTAAGGCGATAGCAATTTCAATGGCTAGCGATAGTTTTTTTTAACGGTTTGTTACTAGTAGCATAGTTTCGCGAGTATTTTGGGGGTTTCTGGAGGCGATGTCCTAAAACTTGAAAATTTGACCTTCGATGACCTCTGGTGACCTGAGTTTTGACGTGAGCGAAAAAAAAGTAAATTAGTTTTGAAATGATTTTTGATAACGGTCCGAACAGTGTCTTTTGTTTTGGTCTACATGCCATGGGAGCCGAGTTAGAGGGGGTGTGTTCAACCCCCCCCCCGACGTCGGGCGAAGGAAATGCAGAGGCCCGGTGGGGCGCGGGTTAACATACTTTTCCCAAGGCGGCATATTCCCTATAACTGCTTTGATGGCCAACCCAGCGGGACGCTTATTTTAGAACCAATAGTACAAATCGCCGCGATACAAAAACGCTCACTCGAGAATGAGGTCACATCATTCACATTTCATTGTGAATCAATGATCATCAATTTCACTTCATGGCTCAGTTTGTACACATCGAGTTGGCATTAGTATCCAATTATGGACACTCCAATAAATACAATCCATGCCTATCTACAAACATATGCTGACTCAGGATGCCGATTCAGTTAATGATATTATATACACTCATAAATATACCAAGTTCGATTCAGCTATTAATTACAAGCGAGCACGAAGTGCGAGCGAGTCCTCATTGAATACCGGATTTTTCTCAGATATAAGCGCCGGACCCGGCGGGCCGGCCAACCGCGACGCTGGTCAGAAGCTTATATCTTTTGAACCCCCGCATCCTATTGACAGCGGTCTTCGCATCTGATATCCCCATGCAATGACATTTGATTTATTTATATTTTTATCATGTGATGGGTCACATGGCGGCGTGCGGCGTGACAGTGCGCGCCAGGGTGTAGAAAGTATTATCCTGCTGTAGCGACTGAGAAACGGCTGGACGCTATAAAGCTAAGTTTGGTGGTGGGCTGGAAACCACCCACTGGCAATGTTGCACAGGTTCAAACTCTGGGTCACACTGCAGTGCGCACGTGTACCCCTGTTCCGTCCACAAATACCATACAAAACATCGTTGCAATGCCTGACCTATATATCGGCAACCAAAAGTCGCAAAGACACGGGTAAACAAGATGCGTAGAGAACGATCCGCCGGCGTATGCACTTGTGTCGATGCAGCGGCGCGTGGTACGTGCAAAGTTACTGGCTATACAAGCGCAAATTCATAGTTCTATGACGTCTTCACAATTTAAATCAGTACTCAGCACCTATGGGACGTGAAGCGATGAAACAAACACCAATTTGTAGACCAATAATAATGTTGTGTAATGTTGCGTCTCTAAAATGCATGGAAAAATTTAGGTTTTAATGCAGTATTTCGCTGTTGAAAGCTGCCTGTAATATTTGTACTGCCGATTTTATAATATTTCCTTCATTACACCGCCGTAGCTTCAAAACCAATGGGTGGTAAACGATAAAAATGATGCAGCTGTAAAGCGCAATCAAATCCATCTAATACCCACCCAAAATGATTTTTGGCCTTCAACATGAAGTTATAATGCAATTTAAAAATAACGCTGCAAACCTATTTAGTTCAAAGTATCGATTTAGTTGGATCCTATTTTGCGCGGCAAAACACCACATAGCGAAAATAATTCAACGCATACTTTGCACAAGACGACCTCCGTTTGTGGACGGGTGATAAATTGACGCGGATTTATTCGGACTCGCTCGTCCTTCGCCGCTTAAGGCGTCTTACTGACCTATAAACATTCATAAGTCTACTAGGTGATTTCATTGCCAGAGTGATTACGTCAGAAGTCACTCGCTATGGCTGCGAAATGAGCTGCGTTTTGACACGTCCCGGTGGCATCATTTGCCGGTGAATACAATGTCTGGTCACCTGGTGTGATTTGAAGACGGCAATCTCATTCCAGCCATGACCCAAGAGATAAGAATATAATATGCTACACAATTGCGTTTGATGGTAAATAGCAAGATAATTATTTATAGGATAGTTGTGATGTGATGTGATAATTGTTGTGATCTCCACCTTTTCATCTTTTCAAATATTTGCAAATCCCTCCATCTTTTCAAATGATTCAGAATGATTCCGAAACATTCTGTGGCCTGGAACGCTATTGGTCGCTCAACGGACCCCTCATTTGACGCCATAATGGACTTGCCCAATGCAATAGCCAGCGAATCGATTCTAGCACATCATTGCGCAATGCAAAGACCGACCTGTGATCCATGACGCTGCTAGATTTAGTAACTAGTATGACGGTATGCTAAACTGAACGAATAGACACAAGACGCATATGTTCTTTAAAAACGGCAAATTTTGTATCATAAACTTGTTAAGAGCTCAATTCTTGTTTCCATAACTATTGAATAGTGATATATCGCCTAAATCAGTAATTTATTTCATGGAATATATCATATACTAAAACTTGCATACCAAAACATTTTATAAAATTTCACATAAAGATTCAGAATCTTTTCATCGGAACAATCCATCTTGAAAACGGCTGCTATTCTCCCATTCGGAGCAAAGCTTAGACACTACTCTCACACACGGAGCATGTGGCATAGAAGGCATCTTCTGAACAAGTAATTTATTAATATAATTTTGATGCACACTTTACTTCGTTAGCACAAACACATTTCAGTTGGAGACACAGTAGGGAAATGTTCCAAAAATAGTGCGCTCTAATTTTAGAGTTAGATGCATTGAAAGCGGTCGCAAAAAAGGCCTTTTTAAGCGGCTGTTGCGTAGCACTACGACCATTTGACGACCCATATATGGCATATATGGCGAGAAAATACTGCAAACTTTCCTTATACATTGATCAAGTTAAATTGATGGATATGTCACTGGCAGGAAACAGTCTAGATCCCTGTTCTATTTGTCTTATTACCTGCCTCTGCCTGGTGCTGAAACGCTCAATAAATAGAACGTGTAACGTGCTGTGAAAATATTAGTTCTCATCAATATTTTGAAAACCCATCAGATTCATCGTAAGTAATGTACAAAATGTTTTTCTGACAAAAATAAACTTTAATTAGAAGACCAAACTTAAAGGGATTGTGCCACCTTGCAGACCAGTATCGAGTTTTTGGTGTCTATCGGTAGATTACGCGTGTCCGATTCACTGCAAAATTGGTTCCGAAACTGCACCCATTAGATCAAAAAATAATTTGGCACAGAAATTTGCATCATTCTTAAAATTGGATGCCTCCGCATATTTTGAATCACTACTTTGCGGATTAAATTGTCATTGAATATTGCAAACATCAACATCACCATTCGTCAGTGTTAACTTTAAAATTAAAAAGCGTATGCAGTTTATTATATTGTCAACAATCTGAGCTTTTTTTATTATAAAATCAGATACAAATGGCCCAATTTCGGCACAAAGGCTCTGGCTCGACTTTGGGCCGAAAAAGATTAATGACGTCACCCTCTAAACACAGGCAGACTTTTCAACGTCACGTCACGGCGAATTCGACGGCTTCGCGGGGCTCGGCTTGGGCATGGGAGGCGATATGTGGGCGGTATCTGTGGAAGCTATTGTTTACATTGCTTACGAGATAAACTAGGCTCGTCATTGAGCCGATCGTTTAGGTCTGACATCGTCAACTGTTTCCATCGCAGGGTGCAATGTATACTTTTTAATATTGCAATCATTGTTTTCTTGGTGGGTTTTGTTATGTTTTCTAGTTTACTAATGTACGAATTACTACCTAGTATGCAATTGTGAAAGCATTGGAGTAATGGCCCATTTTAATGGATTTGTAAAACCAACTTTTCAGGTAATCACTGCTCATATGAGTAATGCTTGGGCAATTATGAAATTCAAAGGAAGTTTTTTAATAACAAAAAACATAATTTAATCAATAGATAGTTTTCAAGTCATTGAGGAAATTGATAAATTTAGAAAGTATAAGCCAATGATTACACCATTCTTATGTAATACATAATTGTTAATGAAATCACACAAACATTCAGAAACAGTTACCAACTTCTTAGGTATTCACTGCTCATAGTCATACTTAGGTAATTATGAAATTCAAAGGGAATTTGGTAAATTAAAAAATAAATACCATGAAAGGG